>ONZH01014043.1:0-50077 GCA_900303285.1 Rhinella marina | reverse complement strand
TAAGTTATTTAAATCTTTAGCTGCTTTCCCCTGGAGGAGATTTGAATTCCGGTGAAATCCAGGCTTTGTTCATTTTAATAAGCGTCAGCCTGTCAGTTGACAGGCGTGTACGCTTATCGGTGATGACGCCACC
The DNA here is from genome assembly GCA_900303285.1 of Rhinella marina. Taxonomy (NCBI): domain Eukaryota; kingdom Metazoa; phylum Chordata; class Amphibia; order Anura; family Bufonidae; genus Rhinella; species Rhinella marina. The sequence goes on along the minus strand of ONZH01014043.1, from coordinate 49,944 downwards.
AGCTGCACTGAATACCCGCTCTGACAACACGCTAGCAGCAGGGCAGGCCAGCACCTCCAAGGCATACAGCGCCAGTTCAGGCCACGTGTCCAGCTTTGAAACCCAGTAGTTGTATGGAGCAGAGTGATCACGCAGGACGTTGGTATGGTTAGCTAGGTACTCCCTCACCATCTTTCTGTAAAGCTCACCCCTACTCTGCCGAGACTGGGGACAGGTGACAGTGTCTTGCTGGGGTGACATAAAACTGGCAAAGGCCTTGGAGAGCGTTCCCCTGCCAGTGCTGGACAAGCTGCCTGCTCGCCTCCTCTCCCCCGCTACTTGGCCCACAGAACCACGCCCTCTGCCGCTAGCAGCGTCAGATGGGAAGGATTGTTTCAGCTTGTGCACCAGGGCCTGTTGATATTGATTCACTCTCATACTCCTTTCCTCTACAGGGATGAGAGTGGAAAGGTTCTGCTTGTACCGTGGGTCTAGGAGAGTGAACACCCAGTAATCGGTGTTTGAAAAAATGCTTCTAACGCGAGGGTCACGGGATAGGCAGCCTAACATGAAGTCTGCCATGTGCGCCAGAGTCCCAACACGCAAGAATTCCCTCTCCTCACTAGCCTGACTCTCCATTTCCTCCTCCTCTTCAGCCCATACACGCTCAAGAGTTAAGAAGGACTGAGCATTGGTACCCTCTTCTGTCTCGCCGACATTCTCCTCCTCTTCCTCCTCATCCTCATCCCCCTCCTCCGATACGCGCTGAGAAACAGACCGGAGGGTGCTCTGGCTATCAAGCGACGTATCTTCCTCCACCGTCTCTTGTGACAATCGCAAAGCTTCCTACTTCATGCTGAGCAGTGAGTTTTTCAACAGGCAAAGCAGCGGGATGGTGAGGCTGATAATGGCGGCATCGCCGCTGACCATCTGTGTTGACTCCTCAAAGTTGCTCAACACCTGGCAGATATCAGACATCCACGTCCACTCCTCATTGTAGACTTGAGGAATCTGAGTGACCTGACTACCAGTTCTGGTGGAAGTTGACATCTGGCAGTCTACAATCGCTCTGCGCTGCTGGTAAATTCTGGATAACATGTTTAATGTCGAATTCCATCTTGTGGGCACATCGCACAACAGTCGGTGAGCGGGCAGTTGTAGGCGGCGCTGCGCTGCCCTGAGAGTGGCAGCATCTGTGGTTGACTTGTGGAAATGCGCAGAGATGCAGCACACCTTGGTGAGCAAATCAGACAGATTGGGGTATGTCTTGAGGAACCTCTGAACTATTAGATTGAACACGTGGGCCAGGCATGGCACATGTGTCAGTCTGCCGAGTTGCAGAGCCGCCACCAGGTTACGCCCGTTGTCACACACAACCATGCCTGGCTTGAGGTTCAGCGGTGCCAGCCACAGATCGGTCTGCGCCGTGATGCCCTGTAACAGCTCTTGGGCGGTGTGCCTTTTGTCACCTAAGCTCAGCAGTTTGAGCACCGCCTGCTGGCGCTTACCCACGGCACTGCTGCTGCGCCTAGAGCTACCGACTGAAGGCGCCATGCCCACGGATGGTAATTTGGAGGAGGAGGTGGAGGAGGAGGAGGGGTCGGAGGAGGAGGCATAGTACGTCTGAGAGACCATGACCGAGGTAGGCCCCGCAATCCTCAGTGTGGGCAGTACATGAGCGGCCCCAGGGTCAGACTCGGTCCCAGCCTCCACCAAGTTAACCCAATGTGCCGTCAGTGAAATATAGTGTCCCTGCCCGGCAGCACTTGTCCACATGTCCGTGGTTAGGTGGACCTTCTCAGAAACAGCGTTGGTCAGGGCACGGATGATGTTCTGTGACACGTGCTGGTGTAGGGCTGGGACGGCACATTGGGAAAAATAGTGGCGGCTGGGGACCGAATACCAAGGGGCAGCCACCGCCATGAGGTTGCAAAAGGCCTCGGTCTCTACCAGCCTATAGGGCAGCATCTCCAGGCTCAGCAATTTGGAGATGTGGACGTTGAGGGCTTGGGCATGTGGGTGGGTGGAATTGTATTTCCTCTTGCGCTCCAGCGTCTGCTGTAAAGACAGCTGAACGCTGCGCAGGGACACATTGGTGGACGCTGTGGAGGATCGTGGAGGCGAAGGTGTGGTTTTCCGGCGGGAGGCGCTCGTGCCGGGGTCCTGGGCAGGGGGTTGACTAGCAGAGGCAGCGAGTGACACAGGGAAAGGAGCAGTGGTGTGACCCGCAGGAGGTGAACAGCCTTGGTTCCATTGAGTGGGGTGTTTAGCACTCCTGCGCCTGCGCATGCTGGTAGTGGTTAGACTAGTAGTGGTGGCACCCCTGCTGATCCTGGTGTGGCACAGGTTGCACACCACAGTCCGTCGGTCATCCTCAATTTCTTTAAAGAACCTCCAGACTGCGAACATCTAGGCTCGCCACAGGAGCTTCACTACGTGAAACAGTTGCTGCTGATGCACCAGCTCTGGCCCTGCTTCTCCCTCTGGCCACACCACTGCCTCTTCCAACCTGTTCTGGTGCAGCACTCGCCTCCGCCTCAGAAGCACTGTCTTCACTCGGCTTATCATCCCAGCTTGGGTCAGTCACCTCGTCATCCTCCGATTCCTCAGTCTGCTCCCCCCTCAGACTTCCTGCCCTGACAACTACTTCACCACTGTCTGACAACTGTGTCTCCTCATCGTCCGACACCTCTTTACACACTTCTTCCACTAAGTCAACAATGTCATCATCATCACCCACAGACTGCGACAGTTGGAAAACTTGGGCATCGGGAAAGAGGTCAGCAGCAACCTGAGAAGTGGTTTGTGACTCTGGGAAGGGTCCAGAAAACAGTTCCTCAGAGTATGCCGGATCGCATTCCAAATTTTCCTGGGAGGGGGCAGACTGGGGGGAAGGAGGTTGAGGTGGAGGAGCCAGAGGAGTGCTCCCTTGGGTAACGTGGGTGGACTGCGTGGAAGACTGACTGGTGGACAAATTACTTGAAGCATTGTCCGCAATCCACGACATCACCTGTTCGCACTGTTGTGGTTTCAACAGTCCTCTACCACGTGTCCCTGTAAGTTGAGACATGAAGCTAGGGAGTGTAGCTCTGTGGCGTTCCCCTGCTCCCTCATCAGCAGGTACTGTCTCACCCTGCCCAGGACCACGGCCTCTGCCCCCTGCAGTAAGTGAATGCCCACGCCCTCGTCCTCGACCCTTAGCCCTGGGGTTCAACATTTTCTGTATATAAGTGTATTATATAAAAATAAATAAATAAATGGGCCTGCTGTACTGAAACCCACAAACTTGTTCAATCTGAACAAGTTAATATATAGGTGGATAAGTTAGAGCAAAATTACGTATGTTATTACGTACCGTGCAGTATGGAGCAATTACACTGAAACTATTAGATTAGGCAGACTTGGTCTGCTTAAGTGCAACCCAGACAAATGTTGCACAGAGATTTTTGTAATGTAGCTGTATCAGTGAGAGCAAAAGACCTTTTTTAATTACGTGACGTACAGAATGGGTCACCTGGACAGAAAATACAGATTGTGGTTTGTGGTGACTGGACAGCTGAACTGTGACACACAGAATGGTTCCACACAGCTTTATGAAATGGATTTGTATCACTGAGATAAAACAACAAAAAAAAATATTTTTTTTTATGGTTTTGTTTTTTTTTAACGTGACGTGCAGAATATATCAGAGAGCAAACTCAGCCCCTGCTGACTGTGGCTATTTTGACTGCAACCAAGAAAAATGTCTCACTCAGATTTTTGTAATGTAGCTGTATCAGTGAGAGCAAACGACCTTTTTTAATTACGTGACGTACAGTATAGGTCACCTGGACAGAAAATATGTATTGTGGTTTATGGTGAATGGACAGCTGAACTGTGACACACAGAATGGTTCCACACAGCTGTATGAAATTGATTTGTATCACTGAGATAAAATAACAAAAAAACTATATATTTTTTTTTTGGTTTTGTTTTTTTTAACGTGACGTGCAGAATATATCAGAGAGCAAACTCAGCCCCTGCTGACTGTGGCTATTTTGACTGCAACCAAGAAAAATGTCGCACTCAGATTTTTGTAATGTAGCTGTATCAGTGAGAGCAAAAGACCTTTTTTAATTACGTGATGTACAGTATAGGTCACCTGGACAGAAAATACGGATTGTGGTTTGTGGTGAATGGACAGCTGAACTGTGACACACAGAATGGTTCCACACAGCTGTATGAAATGGATTTGTATCACTGAGATAATACAACAAAAAAACTATTTTTTTTTATTTTTTTTTTTTTAACGTGACGTGCAGAAAATATCAGAGAGCAAACTCAGCCCCTGATGACTGTGGCTATTTTGACTGCAACCCAGAAAAATGTCGCACTCAGATTTTTCTAATGTAGCTGTATCAGTGAAAGCAAAAGACCGTATTTGATTACGTGATGTACAGTATGGGTCACCTGGACAGAAAATACGAATTGTGGTTTGTGGTGACTGGACAGCTGAACTGTGACACACAGAATGGTTCCACACAGCTGTATGAAATGGATTTGTATCACTGAGATAAAACAATTAAAAAAAAAATTGTTATATATGGCGATAGCTGCACTACTAGTGCCAGCCAGCCCAGCCAGGAGACCAAAAAAAATGTCTTGTAGCCCTTAAAAGGGCTGTTGGGTTCTTTTGAGATCACTCCTGCCTAACAGAGAACTAAATCCAGGCCCTAACACTCTCCCTGAAACGCAGCAGATCTGTCCCTAACGACATCCAGGCAGCGACTGAGCCGAGCACTACGGGCAGTCACTAGTATATTCCAGGGTCACCTGATCTGGCCAGCCAACCCCTGCTATCGACATGTAAGGGCCCCACGTGATGCTGGGTGTACCGCAGAGTCTCCTGGCTTGTGATTGGCTGAGTTTATAGGCACCAAAAATGCGGGAGATGCCATTTCCTCGAGCATGGCGAGATGCTCGTCCGAGCATCGAGCACTTACGAGTACCCTAATGCTCGAATGAGCACCAAGCTCGGACGAGCATGCTCGCTCATCTCTAGTCACTATCCAATTCTTTGCCGGAATAGCCTGCTGGATATCTCTTAACGCAGAGCTGGTATGAAAGTAGCTTAATTTGTCTGTCCAAAATTTTATGATATAATTTGACCCATATGTTTCTTTAATTTGTCTGGTAAAAATTTTAAGAGCTAATTAACAAACAATTTTTATACGTGAATTTCTACCATGCACTAACTGCAGCACATACAATTTTTTTTAAAACTACTTGTGGATTTAACATGTATTGTTATTGCTGTTACCCATATTGCCTCCTTTGCTGGCTGGAAGCAATTTTCCATCACTTTATAAACTGCTTGTTTCCATAGTTACGACCACCATGCAATCCATCAGCGGTGGCCATGCTTTCACACTATAGGAAAAAGTGCCAGCCTCTCTGGTGGCCAGGACCATGGGAACGCACATAGGTTGGTGTTTTTTTCTATAGTGTGCAAGCACGGCCACTGCTGCTGGATTGCAGGGTGGTTGTAACCATAGAAACAAGCAGTATATAATGTGATGGAAAAATGAATCCAGCTAGCAAAGGAGGCAATATGGACAATCACAATATATTATTAAAGGTTGTTATCGAATGTCATAAACAGCCCCTCACACGGAATATACTTACCCAGCTCCCGGTGCCGCTCCCGGTTCATGCACCGCCGCTGCTGCTTCTCTCCATACAGGGATGAAAACATCCGGTGTCGGGGGGGGGTGATGCAGCCAATGGCAAGTGGGGATGCCATTGGCTGCACCCAATATTTTCATCCGTGCATGGGGAGAAGCAGCGGTGGTGTGGGGACCAGGAGCGGCGCAGGAAGCGGGGTAAGTATATTCTGTGTGAAGGGCTCGGAACATGGGGGGCTGTTTATGACATTGGATAACCCCTTTAAGTGGCTTGTATTATCTTTAGATAAATGCTAATTGCTGAAATGACACAACCCCTTTAATGGATGTAGTTTCCTAAATAGGGTCACTTCTTAGAGTTTTACAATATTTTGAAACCTCCACGCCTCTGCGATTGTGGCACATTATAGTAAATATAATATTACCAAATAGGTGTCAAATATTGCCTGGTGTTATTTCTCTTCTGAGCCCTATCATGTGCCCAGGCTACAGATTATGGCAACATGTGGGTACTACCCTACCTAGGAGAGCTAGCATAACAATTTAGGGGGTGAATGTCTTTGGTAACACAAGCTGTGCATAACATATTGGGCACTGAAATGGCATAATTGTGAAAAATTAACAATTTTCACTCTGCGTATTAAATTCAGGAAAGTACCAATGGGATCAAAATTATTACTGCACCCCTAGATAAGTTCCTTGAGGAGTTTAGAAGGGGTCACTTATTGGGGGTGTCCACTGTGCTGGTACGTCAGGGGCTCTACTAACGCAACATGAACCCTGTGTTTAGAACCTCATATGGAGTGTTGTAGTATTCAGGAGAAAATGAGTAAGAAATTGTGGGGTGCTTTTTCTCCTGTTACTCATTATGAAAATGAAAAATGGGGCTTTAAGGGGTTATCCAAGACCTAAAACCTGGTGTAGTTTGCTGCAGTGTAGTCCCCAGTACAACTTTCTAATTCACTTGCCTTTAAAAATCTGCAGCGTTCACCTGCTCTGATGTGCAGTCGCATAAGGCCTCTTTCATACCAGCGCCAGCACGGATCCGGAGGGTGAAGGGTGCCGCCGGATCCGTGCTGCCGCATGAACACATGTGGGGCCGGAACAGCGCATACACATACACACAGACACATAAACATACACAGACATATAAACATACACAGACACTTACCTGTTCCAGCAGCTCCCGACCTGACCAGCGACGAGGAGTTTACCCACAGCGCCACCTGCTGGAGTGAGGGGAAATTGCAGGGAGACGGATCCGTCATTAACTCCATTGAAAGTCAATGAAGGACGGATCCGTTTACCATTGTGTCACACCAAACGTCCCCATTAACTTGAATTGGGGGTCATGACGGATCCGTCTTGGTGTGGATGCCCAGACCGGAGAGCAAACCGCAGCATGTTGCGGTTTGCTCTCCGGTCTGGAGACGGAACGGAATGCTTCTAGGAGCATTCCGTTGTCTTCAGTTCAGTTTTGTCCCCATTGACAATGAATGGGGACAAAACTGAAACGCTTTATTCCGGTATTGAGCCCCTATGACGGAGCTCAATACCGGAATATTAAAATGCAAGTGTGAAAGTAGCCTTACATGCCTGCCGGCTTCACTTGAAAATATCTATTGCAGTTAGTCATCAGGTCCCATAATCCCAGTGCTGATGTTGATGGAAGATCATCAGTGCTGCTACAACGCCCCCTTGCTGCTCGTCCCCATCAACCACCCCAGTTTCAACCCACTGTTCCCTGCTACTCCCTGTGCTTGGACTGCACATGCACAAGCCGTACTGACCTACTGAGGCAGCAATCAGCTGCTGCACTGTTGGTGCCTGCATCTGATAAATCTCTTCCGTACTCTCCTGTTCTAAAATAAGCAGCAGGATTTCTTAAAACTGGTAATACAAATTTGTATGGGATGGGCACACCCTCATCTGGTGAATACATATGAGGTTATGGGTGTCAATCGACAGAGAATGATCTAATTTTACCAGATACATTTATTATACACAAAATAGAATAAAAGAGAAGAATAAGTAACAAAAAGGTAAAAAAGTAAAAATAAAAAAGTGATAATAAATTAATAAAAATTTAAATATTAATAGTATATGTCCTCCTGGTTTGGGGCTCCTGGAATCGCAAAAGAATTGTGTGAAATGACCACAAAATGATATGGAATGAAAAATAAAGCTTGAATGGCTTAAGACAGTATCCAGGTTGCGGTGGTAGATGGAATAAGAAAGTCAATTCAAAGCATATTCCCAACAGTTTCTAATTATCCATCACACAAGTAAATAGTTCTAATGGTACCAATGTACGTTACCAGTCCGGGTACCGTTGCTCTGTGCCGGCCGCCCGCTCCACGTTACACCATTTGCGGCTTAAACTGGCCTCCTGCGTGCATTCTCCTCCCAGCCAAGTGGATCACACGTAGTCTGTGTGAGCCTGCTGCGCGCGCTGTTTCTGCTCCAAACGAGTGTCCCACGTGGCGTCCCACGTGGGTACCTGTTAGTGCTGAGTAAGCGTTCTGTGGATGTGCTCCGTCTGTAGCGCTATGCTGTGAGCGCAGCAGACTGCCGGTGAATGCTCATTTCTTTCAAAGGAGATGATTATAATGATGATTATAACGCTGTGTCTCCTTTTGTATAGATCTTTTGTAGAGACGTCTCAAACAAAATTAGCAGGTCTAATTGTAGTAACCAGACGTGTGTTGGGGTTTTTTATTTTTACTTTTTTACCTATTTGTTACTTTGTGTTTGTGTATAATAAATGTATCTGGTAAAATGAGATCATTCTCTGTCGATTGACACCCATAACCTCATATATATTCACCAGATAAGGGTGTGCCCGTCCCATACAAATTTGTATTACCAGTGTCTCTAATTACTGCTTTTTTGGGGGTAAAAAAAGCGCTGGGACTAGAGCAACCCGAATCCATTGGTCTTCTCAGGGGTGAGCCACTTACTATTCTTTTTCGATAGGATTTGTTAATACGGCAACATTTTATTGTAAAAAAGCAACATTTTATTGTAAAAAAAAATGTGATTTTTCATTTTCATTGCTAAATGTTTCTAATTCTATGACACACCTGTTAGGTCAAAGTGCATACTATATCCCTGCAAAAATTCCTTCAGTGTCTCTCAATAAATTAGAATATCATAAAAAAGTAGTTTATTTTCAGTAATTCAATTCAAAAAGTGAAACACATATATTATATAGAGTCATTACAAACAGAGTGAACTTTTGCAAGTGTTTATTTCTGTTAATGTTGATGATTATGGCTTATAGCCAAGGAAAACCCAAAATCCATTATCTCTGAAAATTAGAATATTATATTAGAGCATCTGTAGTATATATTTTTTTAACACAGAAATGTACAGTAAATGCACTTAATACTTGGTTGGGGCTCCTTTTGCATGAATGACTGGATCAGTGCGGCGTGGCATGGAGGCGAACAGCCTGTGGCACTGCAGAAGTGTTAGGAAGCCCAGGTTGCTTTGATAGCAGCCTTCAGCTCATCTGCATTGTTGGGTCTGGTGTCTCTCATCTTCCTCTTGACAATACCCCATAGATTCTCTATGGGGTTAAGGTCAGGCGAGTTTGCTGGCCAATCAAGCACAGTGATACTGTGGCTATTAAACCAGGTATTGGTACTTTTGGTAGTGTGAACAGGTGCCAAGTCCTGCTGGAAAATAAAAATTCCATCTCCAAAAAGCTTGTCGGCAGAGATCAGCAAGAAGTGCTCTAAAATTTCCTGGTAGACGGCTGCACTGACTTTGGTCTTGATAAAACAAAGTGGACCTACACCAGCAGATGACATGGCTCCCCAAAATATCACTGATTGTGGAAACTTTACACTAGACCTCAAGCAGCTTGGATTAAGTGCCTCTCCACTCTTCTTCCAGACTCTGGAACCTTGATTTCCAAATGAAATGCAAAATTTACTTTCATCTGAGAACAACACCTTTGACCACTGAGCAACAGCCCAGTTCTTTTTCTCCCTGGCCCAGGTAAGACACTTCTGGCATTGTGTATTGGTCATGAGTGACTTGACACATGGAATCCGACACTTGTAGCCCATGTCCTGGATACATCTGTGTGTGGTGGCTCTTGAAGCTCTGACTCATGCAGCAGTCAACTCCTTGTGAATCTCCCCCAAATTTATGAAAGGCCTTTTCTTAACAATCCTATCAAGACTGCGGTTCTCCCTGTTGCTTGTGCACCTTTTTCTACTACCCTTTTTCCTTCCACTCAACTTTCCATTAATATGCTTTGATACAGCACTCTGTGAACAGCCAGCTTATTTAGAAATGATCTTTTGTGGCTTACACTCCTTGTGGAGTCTGTCAATGACAGCCTTCTGGACATCTGTCAAGTGAGCAGTCTTCCCCATGTTTGTGTTGCCTACTGAACCAGACTAAGGGGTCTTTTTAAAGGCTTAGGAAGCCTTTGCAAGTGTTTTGGGTTAATTATTCTAATTTTCTGAGATAATGAATTTTGGGTTTTCCATGGCTGTAAGCCATAATCATCAACATTAACATAAATAAAGACTTGAAAAAGTTTGCTCTGTTTGTAATGACTCTATATAATATATGTGTTTCACTTTTTGAACTGAATTACTGAAAAAAAGAGATGCACTTGTATTTCCACTGTAGGTGTACCTCAGGGTCCCTTCAAATGTAACATGGTGCCCAAAAACCATTCCAGCAAAAATCTGCCCTCCAAAACCCGTATGGTGTTCCTTCCCTTCTGAGCTCTTCTGTGTCCCCATACAGCAGTTTACAATCACGTATGGGATATTTCTGTAAACTGCAGAATCAGTGTAATCAATATTGAGGTTTGTTTTAATGTGTTATAGGGAAAAAATACATTAAAATGAAAATTCTGCAAAAAAAAAATATAGTTTTTAAATTTTACCTCCATTTTGCTTTTATTCCAGTGGAACACCTAAAGGGTTAGCAAATAACTTATAGGTAGCTTCTATTTTGTTAGCCCCTTAGCGCGAGTCCTCAGTCTGTAGCGCCGTCTAAAGACGGCGCTGCAGAAAAGGGGTGTCAGGGAGTCTCCAGACGGGTATTTCTCTAAGTACCGGTGCATACTTATGCTCCGGTACTTAGAGAAGCCATCCGGAGCGGTAGTGCACGGCTCCTGACCATGTGATCGCTGTGACGTCCAATCACAGCGATCACATGGTTTTTCTATGTACAGGAGCCGGCGCTGATCGGGCAGGTGTAGGAGCTGCGCTCGCCTGATCAGCGGCGGGGGTCCGGCTGTGCCCAGGTGCCGGACCCCTGCTGAATGCGCCAGCATCGGTGAAAACACCGATGCCGGCGCATTAACTCTTCATGTGCCGCGGTCAGCGCTGACTGCGGCACATGAGGTGTGCAGCACTTCAGGATGGCAAGCGGGGGTGCCATCGGGTCCCCGCGCTGCTGTGACGGGGACCCGATGGCTTGGATAGCAGCCCGATGCCTTCCTTAGGCATCGTGGCTGCTATCCCTGCGAGCCTGTGCGATCCACCCCCCTGGATCACACAGGAAGCAGGCTGTAAGTGTATTACACTGAGTAATACACTTACAGCCAATGCATTACAATACAAAAGTATTGTATGCATTGTAAAGGGGAAGTTTAAAAAAAATAAAAAAATAAAAGTTTCAAGTTACAAAAAACGCCATTTTCCAAAAAAAGTAAAAAAAAATTGTAAAAAAAAAAAGGTAAAAAAAAGAAAGGTATACATATTAGGTATCGCTGCGTCCGTATCGACCGGCTCTATAAAAATATCATGTCATCCACCCCGCCAGGTGAACGCAGTAAAAAAAAAAAAAAAAAAAAAACTGTGCCAAAACAGACATTTTTTGGTCACCTTCCCTTACAAAAAGTGTAATAGCAGGTGATCAAAAAAGCGTATGTACCCCAAAATGGTACCAATCGCACTGTCATATTGTCCCGCAAAAAATGAGACCCTACCTAAGACAATCGCCTGAAAAATAAAAAAAATATGGCTCTCAGAAAATAGCAACACAAAAGAAAGATTTTATTCTGTTCAAAAATGCATCTAATGTGTAAAACTTTCCAAAAATAAAAATGTTAGACATATTGGGTATCGCCGCGTCCGTAACAACCTGCTCTATAAAAGTATTACATGAGATAGCCCCCTAGGTGAATGTTGTAAAAAAATCTTTAAAAAAACTAAGCCAAAACAGCCATTTTTTCCCTTTTGCCTCACAAAAAGTGTAATAGCAGGCGATCAAAAAGGCGTATTTAACCTAAAATGGTACCAATCAAACCGTCATCTTGTGCCGCAAAAAATACCACTACCTTGATACCCCAAATAATTAAAAAAATATGGCTCTCTGAAAATGGCAGCACATAAACAAGATTTAATTCTGTTCTAAAATGCATCTAATGTGTAAAACTTAACAATAATAAAAATGGTAGACATATTGGGTATCGCCGCGTTTGAAACAACCTGCTCTATAAAAATATCACATGACTTGCCCCCTCAGGTGAATTCTGTAAAAAAAATGCTAAAAAAACTATGCCAAAACAGCTATTTTTTTCACCTTAACTCACAAAAAGAGTAATACCAAGCGATCAAAAAGTCTTATGTACCCCAAAATGGTACCAATGAAAACCTCACCTCACCCTGCAAAAAATGAGCCCCTACATAAGACAATATCTCAAAAAAATAAAAATCAATGGCTCCTGCAAACCACTCCATCAAAATCTGTGTTGTAAAATCCATATGGCGCTCCTTCTGTTCTGAGTCCTGCCATGTGCCCCCACATCAGTTTACCACAACATATGGGGTGTTGCCGTATTCAGGAGAAAATGGGTAACAAATTATGGGGTAACAAATTATGGGGTGCTTTTCTCCTGTTACCCCTTATGCAAAAAAAAAAATTGGGGCTAAAGCAACATTTTATTGGAAGAAATGAAACTTTTCATTTTCACAGCCAAGTGTTTCCAAATTCCGTAAAACGCTTAGGGGGTCAAAGTGGCCAGTACCCCCTATTCATTGAAGGGTGTAGTTTCCAAAATGGGGTCACTCTTTGAGGGTTTCCACTGTAGGGGTACGTCAGGGTCTCTCAATTACAAAATGGTGCCTAAAAACCTTTCTAGCAAAATCTGCCTCCAAAATCCGTATGGCGCTCCTTTCCTTCTGACCACTGCCACAAACCCATAGAGACGTTTACCACCACATATATGGTATTTCTGTAAACTGCAGAATCAGAGTAATTTATATTGAGGTTTAGTTTGCTGTTAACCCTTGCTGTGTTGCAAGAAAAAAATTATCAACATGAATAATCTACCAAAAAAGGTTGGAAATTTGCAAATTTTTCCAATTTTTGGTAAATTTGTTATTTTTTTTATAAATAAAAATTAAATATTTTGGCACAAATTTACTACTGTCGTGAAGCACAATATGTGACGAGAAAACAATCTCAGAATGGCCTGGATAAGTAAAAGCGTTCCAAAGTTATTACCACATAAAGTGACACATGTCAGATTTGCAAAAAATGGCCTGGGCAGGAAGGTGAAAACAGGCCCGGGGTTGAAAGGGTTAAAGTCTCTTCAGAACTGATTTGGTTCTTTAAAAAGTCAGTTTTGGAAATTTTCTTGAAAATTTAAAAAATTGTTTCCAAAATTCTAAGCCTTCTAACGTCCTAATAAAATGACATTTACTAAATGTTTACAACATAAAGTAGAAATATGGCGAATGTAAATAACTATTTTGTGAGGTATCAGCATCTGTCATAAAAGCAGAGAAATTTGCTAATTTTTCCAAAATTTATGTAAATACTTAAATTTGCCACTAACATGAAGTACAATGTGTCACAAAAAATTCTCAGAATTTATTTAATATGTAAAAGCAAGTTATTGCCACATAAAGTGACACAAGTCATATTTGAAAAATGGGGCTTCGTCCTTAAAGCCAAAATAAGCTATTTTCATAAGGGGTTAAAGGACTATATATTGAGAGAGATATCGCACCTCTTTGATTGCAACAGAAAGACTGGTTTATTGAAGAGTGACTCAGAGAGAGGGAATCACTGATCACCCTAAATTCACAGTCTCAGATTCACCACAATTGTTCAACCGTTGACAAGAATTGTGCAGCTCTTGCAAGAATATACATATTAAGAACTGTGCCTGTCTGGATGAGTATCTGTATCTGTACTTTGCCAAAACTTTTCAGTCAAGACAGATGTTTCACCAAAACTGGACTGATCATTGTATCTTACCTCTGGCCTTGTATACCTGCCTTGCAGCCCACTGACTACCACCACCATCTGGCCTCTACTACCACTCCCATTCTCAGTTGATACATATTCCCCACTGTAACTATATATTTTTGCAGTTCCATTATGCTTTGGATACTCTACAGGGAACTATGTTAACATTACAAAATGCAATTTTTTAATGGTCTAAATCACTGCCAAACAAATCACCGACTCTTACTGCTGAAATGTCTCTGAGTCACCTTTGTTGGCTTGCAGATGAAGTGATTCATATAGGCTTAAAGGGAATGTGTCATCAGAAAATGACCTATTTTTAAAGATTTTATGGTGATGTTATTTTGAATTGCTAGCAGTCTGCAGTAAGAGGGGGTGTTACCAGTTGGGGGGGGTGTACCTGCACAGTCTGAAAATGTCAGCACTGATTGGATAGAGTCTGTGCAGGTACACACCCCCAACTGGTTACCTCCCCTCTGTACCCTCACTGCAGATTGCTAGCAATTCATTCATAAAGGAAAGATACAACATAGAGTCATAAGAGTAGATGCTCCAGAATTGTTATTACATGGGGAATGCATGAAGCTATTAAAACAGACATGTCAGGAGTGATGACAGGTACTTTTTAACAACAGGAGATTATCAAAGCTTATCTGTTCTTTCCTTGTACAATGACCTCTGCACAGGTCACAGAACATGCCTAGAAAACTCTCCCATAGAAGTCAATGAGGTCCTCTTCTGACCATTGTGTCTATGTACCAAGGGGCTGCCATAAAATTGCTTTGAAAATGTTGTGAAGAGGAGCTCAGGCAAGATGGCCACCCTTATAATCCTCTTCAGAAAACAGAATAAAAAAAATCTGTAATCAAAAATAAAATCAGCTTAGAAAAAAAGGATGTGTGTCGCTATCTGGTTTTAGCTGGAAGATAAAATTTCGGTGACACATTTCCTTTAAGGCAGGCAATCATTCGACAGATAGCTATCTCTCACAACTGCCTCCCGGCTACCCCATAGACATACACGTTTCGCTTGCCAGAACATGTACGTGTATTCAGTGGGGAAAGCAGAGAAAGCCACTGCCAGAGAATTCTGACAAAATGATTGCGAAAAAAATATTCATTTTGCCCGATCCTTGTCTCCCCGACATCTCCCCGACCCCACACAGATTAGAGTATCAGTTCAGCCGACAAAAAACTAATGTGTATGACCAGCTTCAGAGCCTGATTCATAGTGGTGATTCTATAAACTGTTTCCTGTGTGCAACTATTGCTAATAATTTCAGGTTCGTTAGTAGACGTTAGGCTTGAGCTACATGTGATCTTGGCCACAAAACTCAACGCTCGACCAAAGATCACTGTGTAGCAGTGTAGCTCTGAATTGAATGAGGTTGCAGTATGATTCACGACTTGCCAGGACTGCAGCCCCAGAATCTCAAGCAATGTTGGACTTTTTTGCAATTCAGGGGTTGCGGCAACTTTCTAGTTGTGCTACGACCTCAGTCAGTTCAATGGCTGCACTGCTACACAGTGATCTTTGGTCATGCAGTGAATATCACAACCAGGATGTCCCTGTAGCCTCAGTCTAAAAGTGCTGCTATAACTTTATGATGTTGGAGTTAGAGACAAATGTAGATGTACTGGTTGACAACCTCTGTCACGCTATCATTCTGTCGATCATAGCTTTAGTGTGGCTGTGGGGGTCGGAATGGATGAGTGGAAGGGTGCACTATAGTGAGTGATGGGTATGAATATGATGTAGGGAGAACTAACGGTGGCTGTGTATGTGCTTTCAATGGGGATAGAGGAGAAAGCCACAGCTAGACACCTCTGGCATTAGCTTATCTCCCATGAGAACATGGATTAGGCATTGAAATTTTGTCGAGAGATGTTTTTTTTCCATAATTATATATCTGGCTTGAAAAATATGAAATGGTTTAGGCAATAAGTATTGTAAACCTCTTTAATTCACTTTCCCCAGCATTTGTATGTACAAATTAAAAATGCAAAGCCACTTCAGAGAATTCTCTCCAACATATTGCTATTTGGCTGTGACAGCTAAGTGGAAAGCAATGGCGCATGGCTAAAGAAGCGGATAAAACATAACCCAAAATAAAACGACTACACACAATATCTGTTTTAGCTAAAAGCTCTACAGCTTTTATGTGCAACTTTTCAGTGAAAAAAGCAGGAATAGTCTGTGTTAAACATGGAAATGTGAGAAATGGTTGTACAATATCCACTGCCAACTTAAACTAGTTCTCCAAAGGCTGTGGCTTGTTTCCAGTACTTAACATTTTATGCAGTTTACACAATGTTTCCTGGTGATTATTATGGAAAGATAAACATGTATTCATTACAGAATGATACGCAGGCTGCACTTGTCCAATGTCCTTTCTAAAGGTCCTTTTACCCGGACCAATGTGTCAGGCAATTATCTGCAGAAAAATAAACGTTCTCCATAAATTGGCTGATCACAATCAACTACACTGTATGGAAACGAATGATACATATAGAAATCACTTGTCCCCATAGAAAATTGTTGTTCCTGACAGCAGATCCCTGTTTAGACAGCACAATCTGCTGCGCAGGAACAATCATTTTTAGTGTCCGCTGAAAGAAGCGATCATCCAAGGAATGAGCCTTTGCTTGTTCATCATGTGATTGCAGGCACCATTTACATGGGACAATTATTGAGAACGAGCATTTCTACAAACGCTAAAGGGTATATTAGACAGGTAGATTTGGTAACGATGACGACTGACGATCAATAGTTGACAATTCGTTAATGTTGATCACAGAAGTAATCGTTATTGCGATCATTGTAAAGTTGAGAGTCGTTCATAAATACATCTATTACATACAAAGATTCCACTCCGATTCCACATCTCTACTATGATGTGTTGAGTTGACTAGGCTTGAGCGAATCGAGCGAAGTCGATTTGTTCAAAACCTTCGTGGTTCATACTGTTTCTGTACAGCATTAAAAAGTATTGGCTCGCCTGAAGTTGCGCAAAACTACGGTGTATTACTACTATATTCATATCTGCATATTTAAAAACATTTTAAAATAGAAATCCATAGTGGGTTTTTCTTACTGGCTGGTACCTCGGTATCAACACCCACTTTGCATTCCTATTTTAAAATGTTTTTAAATACGCAGATATGAATCGTCTTGCTCAAGTTCAGACGAGATGAAGTTTGGCTCCATGGAGCAAATACATTTTAATGCTGTATGGAAATAGCATTAACCACGAGGCACGATTCACTCAAGCCTAGTCTTGATGATCAGGTGACGACTTATTACACGGTGAGATGTCATGTCGACAGTGGTTGAATGAAAATTGAACGTTTTCACGATCACTCATAACTGTTACATACTATCGGTGTATAGCGAACGATATTACGATTTTTAAGAAGATAATTGATTCATCTAATACCCCCTTTATCTCTGGTAATTTGCCTGATTATAGGCCTGTGTAAGAGGACCTTTACTCACTGATCACTATGTTTTACATTTTTGCATTTATATAATAGGTAAGAAAGTGATACAAAGGCATGCTTTCAAGATCAAGGATACATTATATCCACCTAATAAGCTCCACTCTTAAGTCTGATTCAGATGGCCTTCCTGAGTCCCGCCCACAAAATACAGACATATCTAGATGTCTGCATGGCATCTGAGTGTGCCCATTTTTTCCCTGGACCTATTTATTTGAGTCTCAAAAGAAAACGGTGCTATTTGAATTAGACCTTAAGGTATAGCCACATGGATCTGTGAAACTCCATACTGGAACTGGACAAAATTCGCCAGTCCCATTCCATTGGGGGCACTTTTTGCGGCACTGCTACAGAAATTGCAGCAGGTCTTCCACTGCTTTAACCCTTTCACTCCCGGAGGTTTTTTCGGTCATTCATTTTCGTTTTGCGCTCCCTGCCTTCAAACAGCCATAACTCTTTTATTTTTCTGTTCACATAGCTGTATGAGGGCTTGTTTTTTGCGGGACAAGTTGTACTTTCCAACGCCACCATTTAATATTGCATATGGTGTAGTGGGAAGCGGGAAAAAATTCCAAACCGGGTAAAATTGCAAAGAAAACGCTATTCCGCTACAGTTCTACGGGTTTCTTATTTACAGCGTTCGATGTGCATTAAAACTGATCCGTTACTTTCATTCTACTGGTCAGTACGAATCCGGCAATACCTAATATGTATAGTTTTTCCTGCGTTTTCATAGTGATAAAATAATTAGAAAGTTGCCCTTTTTTTTTTTTTTTATCTTGACCCCTATAACTTTTTGGTATTTATGTGTACAGAGCTGTATGGGGGCTCATTTTTTGCGGGACGATCTGAAGTTTTTATTGATACCATTCTGGGGTGTGTATGACTTTTTGATCACTTTTTATTTAAAAGACAAAAAACAGCAAATCGCCATTTGGACGCTTTTTTCCGCCACACCATTCGCTGTATTGGAATTTTTTTTTTATATTTTAAAAGTACGGGCGTTTTCGGTCACGGTGATACCCATGATGTCTATATTTATTGTTATTTAGGTATTTATTTTTTAATTATACGGAAAGGGGGGTGATTTGAACTTTTATATCTTTTTTATTTTTTATATATTTTTTAACATTTTTTTTAAATTGTTTTTTTACTATTTGAAAGCTCAAATATGGGCTTATATATTGTGGCTTTTTTTTTTTTTTCTTTATGAGCAATCAGGGATTTTCTAGACTCAGAAATCCAAGAATTGCTCATTTCTTATCCTGGCCTGCCATCTAGTGGCCAGAATAAGAATTGCACTTTGAAAACTGTAATCCTCACCAGCGAGGATTACAGTTTTCATACGGTGTACAGACACCCTGATTGGCCACACGGGGTGTCTGTACACCACCCGGAAGCGAACGCTTCCGGGTTCAGACGAAACTAGATGCCGTGATCACGTGTGATCACAGCATCTAGACGCCCAGAAAGACGCCGCCAATGGCGGTAAGTAGCGGCAAGTCTCTGCTGTTAGAAACAGCAGAGACTTGCCGGCCATGACGCCCGCCGCACTTGTACGGCGCTGGGAGTGTAAGGGTTAAGGCTTCCTTCAGTAGCAGCCAGATCTCCGCCAAACCAAATAGTCAATGGGGTCGGTAGTCATTCCAGTAACATCTGGCAATTCTGGTGTAACAGGCAGTCCAGACTTTACCTGGTGTTAAAGTGGCCTAGGATAATTTATACTCCAGGGTATAAATTGGCATAAGCCAAAATATACCTGGGTATAAAATAGCCTAGGCCAATTCATAACCCTCAGACCATATTATGCCCCCATCAGGGTTGCCAACCTTCCTTTCAAATTTTTCTGGACAACTGAACCAAAATTTACGGATGCCCCAAAATTTTTACAGACATACGCCACACCCCCTTTTTAGAGGACACGCCCCCCTCCACGCCCCCAGAATAAAGAGGATTGTTCAGTAGTTAAAAATAAAATATGGCATATGGAAAAGAAATCAACAGTTTTCAGCTGTTACATCCCTGTCATTGAGTGCTTTGTTTATATGCCTGCAGTGATGATGCCTGTGACACGCTGGACTTTCTGGCATCATTGCTGCTGCCATGTAAACAAAGACTGACAGGGACGTAACGGGCAAATGTCACAATGTTGGTGTTCTGCACGCTGATATGCAGGTGTATGGCATGTGTCCACTGCAGCCAGTTCTCAGCATTAGCTCACTGATTGGTGATTGGCTGCAGCAGTAACATACCATATACCGGCAAGTCTTTGCTGAAGAAATAGGCAACACATATTTGATGGACATGATATTCACCATTACCAAACGAACAAGATGATACAGCACCACATACCTCTTTAACCCAGTGACGTCTCCATGATGTAGATCTTCTCTTTTCTCATCTTCTCTATTTGGCCCAGACCGCCATGATGAGTTCTTTCAGCCCCATCTTCTCTCTGCAGAGTTTGCCACAAAGACATCATAGATTACCCACTTTTCTGTTATCCTGCTGCTGCCCAAAATACTGTGCCCACTGTTCTCCCCAATGTCCCCAAATACTATACTGTAGATATAACAGTGCCATATAGGTAGGACCCCATATAGTTACAGTGCTCCCCAAAGTCCCACTGATAGTAATAATTCTCTCCCAGAGTGCCCTCATTAGTAATAGTGCCCCAATAGTGATAATGCTCCACAAGTAGCCCTTTTAGCAGTAGTGCCCTCCATATTGTACTAATAATAGTAACACCCCCAATAGTACCCCTGGTAGTAGTAATAATTCCCCATAATAGAAATCATTTTTCCCATAGTGCCTCCAGTAGTGCTCCCAGAAATAATAAGGACCTGCTGTAATGGTCCTCAGATCAGCCCACTGTGCCCCCACCAGACCTCAGAGCAGCCCACTGTGCCCCATCAGACCTCAGAGCAGCCCATTGTGCCCCCATCAGACCTCAGATCAGCCCACTGTGCCCCCATCAGACCTCAGAGCAGCCCACTGTGCCCCCATCAGACCTCAGATCAGCCCATTGTGCCCCCATCAGACCTCAAATCAGCTTATTGTGCCCCCATCAGACCTCATATCAGCCCATTGTGCCCCATCAGACCTCATATCAGCCCACTGTGCCCCCATCAGACCTCAGAGCAGCCCACTGTGCCCCCATCAGACCTCAGAGCAGCCCACTGTGCCCCCATCAGACCTCACAGCAGCCCACTGTGCCCCCATCAGACCTCACAGCAGCCTACTGTGCCCCATCAGACCTCAGAGCAGCCCACTGTGCCCCCATCAGACCTCAGATCAGCCCACTGTGCCCCCATCAGACCTCAGATCAGCCCACTGTGCCCCCATCAGACCTCAGAGCAGCCCACTGTGCCCCCATCAGACCTCAGAGCAGCCCACTGTGCCCCCATCAGACCTCAAAGCAGCCCACTGTGCCCCCATCAGACCTAAGAGCAGCCCACTGTGCCCCCATCAGACCTAAGAGCAGCCCACTGTGCCCCCATCAGACCTCACAGCGGCCCACTGTGCCCCCATCAGACCTCAGATCAGCCCACTGTGCCTCCATCAGACCTCACAGCGGCCCACTGTGCCCCCATCAGACCTCACAGCAGCCCACTGTGCCACCATCAGACCTAAGAGCAGCCCACTGTGCCCCCATCAGACCTAAGATCAGCCCACTGTGCCCCCATCAGACCTAAGAGCAGCCCACTGTGCCCCCCATCAGACCTCACAGCAGCCCACTGTGCCATCAGACCTCACAGCAGCCCACTGTGCCCCACTCCTCCACCCTCCCCCCCCTCTTGGCCTTGTGCTGTCTGCGGCTGGGCTGGCTGGCTCAGGCTCAGGGGGACTTAGCTGCTTATCCATTCATCGGATCCCCCCCTAACAGGCAACCCCCTCACCCCACCCCCCGCCCACCACTTGCCTTGCCTTGGCATTCCACTACTCTCTCCGTGACTCCGCACGCCACAGCAGTGGCGCTGACAGCCCGCCCGGTCCGGCCCCTTTCTCCACGACTCCACCTCCAGGTAATTATTACTAGAATGAATGAATGCTTGCGTGCTTACGGCACATCGCCGGCCCGCCCTCTCAGAGCGCCAGCGCGGCCAGGGAGAGCTGCCGGAACTTTTAACTACTGTATGCCCGAAGTCTGTATGCGTAATTGCGTACGCAGTACAGACTTCGGGTTTTTACCACTAAAATCCACGGACGTTGTTTTTTTCTGCCGGACGCTACGGACGGCAGAGAAAAACAACGATTTTTTGCGGACTGTCCGTAAATTTATGGACGGTTGGCAACCCTGGTATGCTCCACATTGTGAGGATAAAATTTCCAAAAACTCAACCACCCTGTAAATGTAAAATGCTGCAAATTTGCTGCACACAAATTCATAGCATCTATCTCACACGTAAACGTACTCTAATAGAAGCAAACTTACTATATAGATGTGTGTGGTAAGGTGTAGGGCCAGGTACTCAGACAAGTATTAAAAAAAATATGATATATATATATATATATATATATACACTCACCGGCCACTTTATTAGGTACACCATGCTAGTAACGGGTTGGACCCCCTTTTGCCTTCAGAACTGCCTCAATTCTTCGTGGCATAGATTCAACAAGGTGCTGGAAGCATTCCTCAGAGATTTTGGTCCATATTGACATGATGGCATCACACAGTTGCCGCAGATTTGTCGGCTGCACATCCATGATGCGAATCTCCCGTTCCACCACATCCCAAAGATGCTCTATTGGATTGAGATCTGGTGACTGTGGAGGCCATTTGAGTACAGTGAACTCATTGTCATGTTCAAGAAACCAGTCTGAGATGATTCCAGCTTTATGACATGGCGCATTATCCTGCTGAAAGTAGCCATCAGATGTTGGGTACATTGTGGTCATAAAGGGATGGACATGGTCAGCAACAATACTCAGGTAGGCTGTGGCGTTGCAACGATGCTCAATTGGTACCAAGGGGCCCAAAGAGTGCCAAGAAAATATTCCCCACACCATGACACCACCACCACCAGCTTGAACCGTTGATACAAGGCAGGATGGATCCATGCTTTCATGTTGTTGACGCCAAATTCTGACCCTACCATCCGAATGTCGCAGCAGAAATCGAGACTCATCAGACCAGGCAACGTTTTTCCAATCTTCTACTGTCCAATTTCGATGAGCTTGTGCAAATTGTAGCCTCAGTTTCCTGTTCTTAGCTGAAAGGAGTGGCACCCGGTGTGGTCTTCTGCTGCTGTAGCCCATCTGCCTCAAAGTTCGACGTACTGTGCGTTCAGAGATGCTCTTCTGCCTACCTTGGTTGTAACGGGTGGCAATTTGAGTCACTGTTGCCTTTCTATCAGCTCGAACCAGTCTGCCCATTCTCCTCTGACCTCTGGCATCAACAAGGCATTTCCGCCCACAGAACTGCCGCTCACTGGATGTTTTTTCTTTTTCGGACCATTCTCTGTAAACCCTAGAGATGGTTGTGCGTGAAAATCCCAGTAGATCAGCAGTTTCTGAAATACTCAGACCAGCCCTTCTGGCACCAACAACCATGCCACGTTCAAAGGCACTCAAATCACCTTTCTTCCCCATACTGATGCTCGGTTTGAACTGCAGGAGATTGTCTTGACCATGTCTACATGCCTAAATGCCGCCATGTGATTGGCTGATTAGAAATTAAGTGTTAACGAGCAGTTGGACAGGTGTACCTAATAAAGTGGCCGGTGAGTGTATACTGTATACGGTATATATTTTTTTAATACTTGTCTGAGTACCTGGCCCTACACCTTACCACACACATCTATATAGTAAGTTTGCTTCTATTAGAGTACGTTCACGTGTGAGATAAATTCTATGAATTTGTGTGCAGCAAATTTGCAGCATTTTACATTTACAGGGTGGTTGAGTTTTTTGAAATTTAATCCTCACAATGTGGAGCATACCCACATTATAAACTGACTTGCACTGCAGTTTGTCAATCTGCAGGACCAGTTTATGTTGTAGGTTTTAGGCCACCTGCACCTACACTGTATACGGTATATACACAAATATATATTGTATACAGTATACACACAAGTATATACAGTACATATGCACATACAGTATATATACTGTATACACTATATACACATGCACATACAGTACATATGTACACATATAATCTATACAGTGTATACACAAATATACACTATACACATATATACAGTACATAAACACATATTTACTGTATACAGTATATATACAAGTACTTACAGTACATACACATATATACTGTATACATTTTATACAGTACATATACACACAAAGTCACTTACAGGCATCCTGGGGGTTAACGTGAAGCAGGGTGAGGTGGAGAAGATGATCTCCTGGTTTTCCCTGCTGACAGGGCTGTTTTTCAGCGCTTCCACGATCTTCACTCTTTGCAGGCATAGGTAGTGAATTATAGCCTGTGACCCGACAGGAAGTTCATGTGGGGTCAGGGGTTATCATTCACTGCCTGTGCTCTGTACAAAAGCCGCTCTATGGATGTGGAAAAGAGCGCTGGCTGCACTCTGTGCAGTGCAGTCAGGGAGCTGTCAGGAGGAAACAGGGACGTGCTGCCGGCTCCTCAATAGTCTTTGCGGCTGCCTCACCTCGCCTGCGAACCTGATCAGTGGGACTCCTCCTCCTGACTGCCGCTCCGTCATGCTCCACACTTGAACATCGGTTTTCATCACCCTGCCCTGCGCACAACTGTGCAGTGCAGACTACAGAGTTTGGGGCACAAATTTACGGACAGTGCTTTTTTCTGCCGGACGCTACGGACGGCAGAAAAAAGCACTAGGTTTTTGCGGACTGTCCGTAAATTTACGGACGGTTGGCAACCCTGCTGGGCTGGTGGAGAAGTCTCTTCATTCTGGTAAATCTTAAGGTTGCTGACATGGTAGGTGTTGCTCAATATCTTTCCAGTCTTATTGTTCTTAAGTTAAGTTGTCCCTTGGTCAAGGATTCCACAACTAAGTAGGGTCCAATCCAGTGTGGTTCCATCTTTGCACCCATGCGATGAATACAAAACTGAACTGGGACTTGGCATTAAAGGCCCTTTTACACGGGCCGATGTGTCTCTCTGCCCGAGCGCCGATCAGCGATATCGGCGCTCGGGCAGGGAGCCTTTACACGGCCGATGAATCGAGCGCCGGGCCGCACGAGTGATCGCTGTATCGCTCGTGCGGCCCGGAAGCTCCATACTGTCAGGCGCACATCGCCTGTTTACACAGGCCGATGTGCGCCCGACAGCTTGGATCTTTTGTAGAAACCAAAAGATCCAATCAGCCGACGAACGAGCGTTTTGCTCGTTCGTCGGCTGATTAGGGCCACTTTTACATGGGCCGATTATCGGCACTAGTGTTCCTAGGAACGATTTTTCCGCCGATAATCGGCCCGTGTAAAAGGACCTTTACACATTTCTCTGGAGGTGGATCGTAAATCCACTGGGGGTACTTTTATTGTGTTACAGTGTAGAATCTCAAAAGTTGGTCAGTTGGTCTTCCATGTATAATACAAAACAATGTCCACTTGCAGCTCTCACCTACACTTAAGTCCTCTGGAGGACGAACACAGCCTGGACTCGGCTGCAATATATCCAATGAAAACGAAGAAAAAAGTTTAGCTCCTTAAATAGCAACTTCTTTATTTCAAGCAGTAAAATCCATCTGGAGTACATTATATGTCTACGCGTTTCGGAACCCACAATATTGGTCCTTATTCATGACAAATTACATTTCAAATGACCTTCCCTATATACTTGTGAACAACCCATCACACTCCTAATTGGAGTCACATGTTACACTGACTTCTGAAACATTGCGATTTTTATAGTGAGGTACATCTGAGATATGTTTACGGACTCTAGTTTTTATTTGATTTGTCGTGCAACCTACATATTGTAACCGGCATATTGTACACGTAATCAAATAGATTGCATACTCCGTGTTACCATTCAGGTAGCACTTGATATCATGTTTCCTACCATTGACAGTCGATTCACAAAAAGCAGTAACCACCATATGATCGCAACATATACATTTTGCGTTACAGCATTTATAACTGCCTTTACAAGAAAGCCAAATTGGTTTGGCAGCTGGGCGGTCACTAAACATAGTAGGGCTAATCATCTGCCCCAACGTTGGAGCCTTCCGTGCTGCACATCGTACACCACCCGAAATAACTGCATTCCAATCTCTATCAAAATTTAGAACTGGTAAATGTTTTTTCACAATTTTACATATCTCATGATATTCTTCACTATACCTTGTTCTAAATGTGACACCAAATTTTCTCTATTTAGGGATAGCGCCCAAGCGCCCGCAGCTTGCGTAGACTGTGATGAATATGACCTGCATTGCAATCTATGGCTGATTCCGTCAGCCTCCTGCAGGAACAAAGCATCATTTGAACAGTTTTGCCTTGCTCTAAACATTTCACCCCGAGGAATATTTCTAGTTACATGAGATGGATGTCAAAGTTGTATTGCCAGCTGTTTCCTTCCTGAAGGTGGTAATATATACAGCGGAAATGGTACAGTCCGCAGTCAAACACAAATCCAAAAAGCAAACAGTATGATTATTGTACTGTAAACAAAATTTGACTGAAGGTACACATTGGTTCAAAAACCGTGTCAAACAAAGGTATGAGCACCACATCGCCTGACCATACAAAGAGCAGGATATATTGCAGCCGAGTCCAGGCTGTGTTCGTGCTCCAGAGGACTTAAGTGCAGGTGAGCGCTGCAAGTGGACATTGCTTTGTATTATACTTGGTGGACTGCGTGCACTCCCTGCACTGTGATTTAATCAGCAGTTTATAATCTGATCACATCTCGACTGGAACATGGCATTGTGGCCATTAGAGGAATGCCAAGATCGCATTAAAAAAAATGGATGCCATTTTTAATATACCAGATCAGAGTGTGCAGGATAACTTTGTCTTAAAAAGTCAAGTGTGAACCCTTGAAAAATGATTAACAAAAGAGATGCGTACATGGTGGGATTTAACATCTTTACAAAAGTACATTGAGAAAAATATGATCCCACGTGGTTTAAGGATCAAGAAAAAACCCACTATGTCCTACTCAGATGTGTTTTTGACGCAATGGCATGAAATTCTGTCAGACTGCTCTTATGCAACTAAGGGCTCATGCACATGACCGGTGGCGGCTCATGCACATGACCGGTGGCCCATGCCCGTATGGCGGCCCGCATACGGCGGGTCCGCTATACACGGGCACCAGCCGTGTGTAGCCCGCATCATGGATCGCGGACCCATTCACTTCAATGGGTCCACAATCACGGAGATGTGGAATGGTGGCTCGGATCGGAACACCACCCAATGTCAGTGCCCGTGCGTTGTGGACCAAATTGCAGTCCACAGCATGGACACTGATTGCACACATTCGTGTGCATGAGCCCTAATAGTAAGATATGAAGATATGGCACTAAGTGATCTGCGGGAAGAAATTAAAGCCACACAGGAATCGCTAATGTGCAACACAAACAATACCCTATTCTCAGAGCTTGATGAGAAACTAAAACAAGGCCTGAATAAATTGGAATAAGATATAATGCAATATAAACAAAATAAGTTCAACAGGGATCTACTTGATTATAAAACAAACACTGTTTATACATGGTCGGAGACTCATTCCAACACTCCAAGATCGATATTAAGAAGGAGATCCCATGTTAAAAAGAATCGGTCTTCTAAAGTTTCATTCAGTTCAACGGAATTAGAATCATCTGATTCGGCTCCAGAAGTTAGTTTGGTTAGTCCAGTTTCCTCCCACCCACAACCTGGTGCAGCACATACGTCTTTGGGAAAAAGTCTACAACAGAAGAGATCAACTACAAAAAACGGCGGGCAGGCAGAAAACACAGAAAGAAACCGCCGCTATCCATCACGCAGCAAGGAGAAGTAAGTGATCTCCAAGTTATCAATCTGTCCTCTACAATTCTTTCACAGCAACAAATGGATGTATTAAAAAGAGGACTTTCTTTTTCACCTACCTATCATTTTGATCTCTATCAAACTATTGTGGATGTAAATCGCTTAGTGCGACATCTGACTCTAAAAAAACATTTCCAACTGACTGAGGAGGTGGACTCATTTCCAACTCAATCGTAAGAAGAAAATATCAGTACAGTAGAATTTCATGATAAGTGTTTGCTGGATTTAAGGAATTGGCACATGTTTCCTCATTCCAGGAAATGCAGTCTGAACAGGGGTCTATAAATTCTGCTATTGCATTTAAAACATACAACAGGTATTTTTACCCAATTCAATCTAGATCCCCTGCATTAGACCACTTCCAGAAGTTTGTGGAAAAAGACTTATGTGAGTTGCATGACAAAACTAAAATATATCAGAAAAATGCAGTGTATAGAAAAAATAACATGTCTAAACATGAATTCAAAGCATTAAGGGAATGAATGAGGAGATCTGATCTGGTTATTAAGGAGGCTGACAAGGGGGGAGCAGCAGTTGTGATGGATAGTCACATAACGTATGTTTCGCTTTATAAGACGCATTTTTTCCCCCAAAAGTAGAAGGAAAATGGCTCTTATAAAGCGAATACTAGTGAACGCTTCCATTATGTACCCGGAGAGGAGCCGCGGCGCAGGAGAATTAAGAGAGTTTTTTATTTTGTTCTGATGGGCTGATCTGAGGTCTGATTGGGCAGAGTGGGCTGATCTGAGGTCTGATGGGGGCACAGTGGGCTGATCTGAGGTCTGATGGGGACACAGTGGGCTGATCTGATAGGGGCACTGTGGGCTGATATGGGGGCACAATATGCTGATCTGAGGTCTGATGGGGGCACAGTGGGCTGATCTGAGGTCTGATGGGGGCACAGTGGGCTGATCTGAGGTATGATGGGAGCACAGTGGGCTGATCTGAGGTCTGATGGGGGCACAGTGGGCTGATCTGAGGTCTGATGGGAGCACAGTGGACTGATATGAGGTCTGATGGGGGATACAGGATACTAGAACTGTACTTCAGTCGTTTGCAGAATTCCAGTGGCAAAAAGAATATGTATGGATAACGGCAGATGTGGTGTCTTTGTACACAAATATACTACATGACCTCCCGCTGGTAGCTTCACAATGGTTTCTGTCGGTCTACAGTCAATACACAGAGACACTCCAGGAGTTTTTTTGTCTATCCATTGATTTTTTTATTGAAGCATACTTTCTTCATGTTTAATGGACAATTTTATCTTCAAACTTCAGGAGTTTCAATGGGGGCAAAATTTTCCCCATCCATAGCAAATTATTATTGATATGTTTTTATTTTTTGTATATCACATCGTTGTTTTTCAGGACAATTATATATATAGAGAGAGAGAGAGAGTTTTTTTTTTTTCTTTGATCATTGGTTTTTTAAGTCCATGTTTTGCATGTTTCCTTCCCTGTGTAACATGTGACTCCAATAAGGAGTGTGATGGGTTGTTCACAGGTATATAGGGAAGGTCATTTGAAATGTAATTTGTCATGAGTAAGGACCAAAATTGTGGGGTCCGAAACGCGTAGACATATAATGTACTCCAGATGGATTTTAAATAGATGGACTATTTAAGGAGCTGAACTTTTGTCTTCGTTTTCAGTTGGTCTTCCATGGTTGTCAAAATTGGAAAAGGTTTGGGGTCATGTTGGAAAAATTGGAAAAAGTTTGGTGTCATAGAGAACAGAGAGAAACATACATAACAAGTTACAATACATAACATTAACTATGCACTGATGGGACAGCACCATGTACTGTCAGTTAAATTAGAGACAGGCTGAGAAACCCAGTGAAGTGATAACATTCTGGACTGGAGGGATATAGTCTGGCCTAGATCTGCACGCTTCTCAACAAATTATGGCCTGGAGGGGTATAGTTTGGCCTAGGCTATTTTACACCCCGAGGTATAGTTTGGCCTAGGACAGTTAAGCCTGAGCCAAACTATACCCGGGTTTAATCTGGGAAGGGGTTAATTTGGCCTGCTACACCGGATCCAGAGAACGCCTCTGCTGAAACAGCCTGCTGGAACTATAGCACATGTGTAAAACTAGGCTAAGCCTTTGCATTGTAAAGGTTGGAATCTACAGGTTAAAGTCAAGGAATAAATTGGCTTGTATCAGATTGAAAACCCGCCCAGCAAGTCAGTCTACCCTGGGTTATTTTTTCTGAATCATATGTATAAGGTTACAGCCACACAGGTTTCTTGATGCACTTTTAGAAGCTAAAATGAGGAGTGAATCGTAAAACCAGAGAAAGTATAAAAGACAGTTACGACTTCTCCTCTTATTAATCCACTCCTGGTTTCAGCTTCTGAAACTGCATCAAGAAACCTGGCTGTGTGGCTGTACCTTAAAGAGTTTGTCTCACTTCAGCAAATGGCATTTATCATGTAGAGGAAGTTAATACAAGCCATTTACTAATGTATTGTCATTGTCCATATTGCCTCCTTTGCTGACTGGATTGATTTTTCCATCACGTTATACGCTGCTCGTTTCTACGGTTATGACCATTCTGTTATCCATCAGTGGTGGTTATGCTTGTACACTATAGGAAAAAGCATCGGCCTATTAAGTGGGAGACTGTGGGAGTGCACATAGACTAGTACTTTTTTCTATAATGTGCAAGCACGACCACTACTGATGGATTGCAGGGTGGTCGTAGCCATAGGAACGAGCAGTGTATAATGTGATGGAAAAATGAATCCAGCCAGCAAAGGAAGCAATATGGATAATAACTAGTGTTGATCGAGCACCGCGATGCTCTGGCCGAACACTAGGTGGTGCTCGAGTGCTCTGCCGAGCACCCGAGTATAATGGAAGTCCATGGGAGAACCCGAGCACTAAACCATGCACCCCCTGCTCTGAAGAGGGGAGGGTGTCTGGTTCATAGGGAAAGTTGAGAAAATGGTGTAAACACCACTGAAATGGTTTGGGAACAGCATGGGGAGGATGTCTGGATGCATCTTGGACACCGAAGTCGCTGCTGGGAACGATGTTGTCCGAGTATTACTCCACTTTTATGGAATACCCCACAAAACCAAATATAACATCGATTTTAGAAGAAATATTGTTAGGGAACATATATTTACTTGTATATTAAATGCAAATAGCAGCAGGCCCTCACCCCTAATGTTTTACACGGTCAGATCAGCAGCAGGCACCCATCCCTAATGTTTTAGCTGGTCAGATCAGCAGTAGGCACTCGCCCCTAATGTTTTTGAGTGTCAGCAGCACTAAAGGTCAACTTGTCAGGAGGAGGACCAGAGTGAAGAAGTGGAAGAGGAGGTGGTAGATGATGAAATCACTGGCCCAACATGGCAAAGTGGCAAGCTGAGCCAGGACAGCAGAACAGAGGGGGAGGGATCCGCAGAACCGCAACAGGCTGGAAGAGGCATTGGGGTGGCAATAGGGAGAAGGCAGGCCACACCAACAAGTGTGGACAATAAAACAATTGTTATTTGCAACCTGTGCCGTACCAAAATGAGCAGGGGCATGAACACTAGCAACCTGACCACCACCAGCATGATCCTCATGGCAGCAAAGCACCCTAATAGATGGGCCAAACGCCTGGATCCACAATCGGTGTCTGCGGGTCACACCACTGCCTCCTCTTCCCTGTGTTATGTGCTAGCCAAGACGCAGGCCCAGATGCCTCCCGCCCTGTACCTGGACCCTCGCAAGCACCATCAGCGAGCACATCCACTTCTGTGTCCCAGCGCAGCATACAGATGTCCATACCCCAGGCCTTAGAACGAAAGCGCAATTACCCAGCCACCCACCCACAGGCCATGGAACTAAATGCACACCTTTGCAAATTGCTGGTGCGGGAAATGTTGCCGTTTAGGCTTGTGGACACTGAGACTTTTCACAGTCTGATGGTGACTGTCCCTCGTTACTCAATACCTAGCCACCACTATTTTTGCCGGTGTGCCGTCACCGCCTTACACCAGCATGTGTCCCGTAACATAACCCGTGCCCTGACCAACGCAGTTACTGGGAAGGTCCACTTAATGATTGACACATGGACAAGTGCTTTTGGCCAGGGACGCTACATTTCCCTGATGGCACACTGGGTGAACGTTGTGGAGGCTGGGAGCGAGTCGTACCCTGGGATGGCACAGGTGCTACCGACACAAAGGATTGCGGGCCCTACTTCCATCAGGATTTCCGCCACCAACTACATTAGAGGCTGCAACCCCTCCTTCTCCTCCTCTACTTCCACCTAGGAATTCTCATCTTGCAACACCAATCAGCCATCAGTCAGTAGCTGGAAGCAGTGTAGCACAGCAGTGGGGAAGCGGCAACAGGCTGTGCTGAAACTTATTTGCTTAGGTGACAAACAACACACTGCCACAGAGCTATGGCAGGGTATAAGGGACCAGGCTGAGCTGTGGCTCTTGCCACTCAACCTACAGCCAGGCATGGCTATGTCTGATAACGGCCGCAACTTGGTGGCGGCTTTGGAGCTCGACAAGCTCACACACATAATGTCACACTAAGGTGTGGGGGGAAAACCACACAGAGCATAGGAGGGAAAGGAGATTAGGCCTGGAAACTAAGGAAGGAAGATGGACACCTCCTAAAGGAAACCCTGACTCTAATCCTGACTTACTACCAGTATGAACAGGCCTCAAATGTAGGCGAGTTCATACACAGGAACCTAAACCAAACTGACCCTATAGGACCCTGGAACTAATGACAGGAATGAGTCTACCTGTTCCTCCAACAGGAGCCCATTTCCGAAAGTCACCTACAGCTTCCGCCGGTCTGGCAACGCTGCAGCAGTAGGACGGATCCGGATGGCTGCGGGCAGGGGAGCGCAGGGGATCCGAGCATTGAACCACTCGTTACGAGCAGGTTCGCTCATCTCTAATGCTAATCAAAATGAACAAGGCCTGGATTGCCCCTGACTTCGCTACCCCACCAGAGGAAAGCGGCTGAACATAAAGGAACTTTAAATGTGGCTTTTAGGGTGTATTGAATACACTGTATTCCCATGCACCCCTTTCTCTTCCTTTTCTCGTCCTCTTCCTCCTCTTCCTCCATCATATCAAAATGCTTATTAGGCTGCCTTGCCTTTAAATATTTAAGAGTTTCACCAGCAGGCCCTCACCCCTAATTTTTTAACCTAAAACAATAACCTCACTCTGGTCCTCCTCCTGACATGTTACCTAACAAGAACCTGTCTTGCGCCTCCCTGCAAACTGGGACATGAAGTTAGGAGTTTTGGATGACTTTGTTTCTTGTGCTCTAACAGCAGACACTATTTCACAGCGCCCAGAGCCATGGCCTCTGCGTTCACCATCAGCAGCATGCCCACTTCCCTGTCCCTTACTGCTCGCCTTGCGCATATGAAATGGTATATATGCAAGTTTGTCAAAAGTTACACAGATTTTTTTTAGTGTATGAGCAGAAAAATTTCACCGAATGTCAGAAATATTTAGAAATATTTTCTGCCGTTATTCATATAATGTATAATGTTTGCGCAAGGAGTCACAGATAGTGTAGGGATAAGATTTGGCTAGGCAGGGCTAGTGGTTGTGTTGAAAAGACCCAAAAGTCCTTTTAACCCTTACACTCCCAGCGCCGTACATGTACGGCGCTGGGGCGATGCGGGCACATGGCGCCAGCTCGCAAGTGCGGCGGGCGTCATGGCCGGCAAGTCTCTGCTGTTTCTAACAGCAGAGACTTGCCGCTACTTACTATATCGGCGGCATCTTCCTGGGCGTTTAGATGCCGTGATCACGGCATCTAGTTGCGTCTGAACGCTTCCGGGTGGTGTACAGACACCCATTGTGGCCAATCGGGGTGTCTGTACACCATATGAAAACTGTAATCCTCGCTGGTGAGGATTACAGTTTTCAAAGTGCAATTCTTATTCTGGCCACTAGATGGCAGGCCAGGATAAGAAATGAGCAATTCTTGGATTTCTGAGTCTAGAAAATCCCTGATTGCTCATAAAGAAAAAAAAAAGCCACAATATATCAGCCCATATTTGAGCTTTCAAATAGTAAAAAAAAAATTAAAAAAAATGTTAAAAAATATATAAAAAATAAAAAAGATATAAAAGTTCAAATCACCCCCCTTTCCGTATAATTAAAAAAAAATACCTAAATAACAATAAATATAGACATCATGGGTATCACCGTGACCGAAAACGCCCGTACTTTTAAAATATATAAAAAAAATTCCAATACGGCGAATTGTGTGGCGGAAAAAAGCGTCCAAATGGCGATTTGCCGTTTTTTGTAGCTTTTTTTTCTAAAAAAAATTAAATAAAAAGTGATCAAAAAGTCATACACACCCCAGAATGGTATCAATAAAAACTTCAGATCGTCCCGCAAAAAATGAGCCCCCATACAGCTCTGTACACATAAATACCAAAAAGTTATAGGGGTCAAGATAAAAAAAAAAAAAAAAAGGGCAACTTTCTAATTATTTTATCACTATGAAAACGCAGGAAAAACTATACATATTAGGTATTGCCGGATTCGTACTGACCAGTAGAATGAAAGTAACGGATCAGTTTTAATGCACATCGAACGCTGTAAATAAGAAACCCGTAGAACTGTAGCGGAATAGCGTTTTCTTTGCAATTTTACCCGGTTTGGAATTTTTTTCCCGCTTCCCACTACACCATATGCAATATTAAATGGTGGCGTTGGAAAGTACAACTTGTCCCGCAAAAAACAAGCCCTCATACAGCTATGTGAACAGAAAAATAAAAGAGTTATGGCTGTTTGAAGGCAGGGAGCGCAAAACGAAAATGAATGACCGAAAAAACCTCCGGGAGTGAAAGGGTTAAGGACTATTGTTATATCTGGCTGCAATATTTTTCTTCTTGATGGTCAAAATTTGCGCAAGTTTGCCTAATTTTAACACCAGCTGCGCAGCGTGTGCAGTACAATGTTTGTTTCTCCTATATACCTGACATTTGTTGCGTTTTTTTCTGCCGCTAATCACGGCGACATTACATGTGCAGTACAATGTTTGGTTCTCCTATATACCTGACATTTGTTGCATTTTTTTCTACCGCTAATCATGGCGACATTACATGTGCAGTACAATGTTTGTTTATCCTATATACCTGACATTTGTTGCATTTTTTTCTACCGCTAATCACGGCGACATTACATGTGCAGTACAATGTTTGTTTCTCCTATATACCTGACATTTGTTGCGTTTTTTTCTGCCGCTAATCATGGCGACATTACATGTGCAGTACAATGTTTGTTTCTCCTATATACCTGACATTTGTTGTGTTTTTTCTGCCGCTAATCACCGTGACATTACATGTGCAGTACAATGTTTTTTTCTCCTATATACCTGACATTTATTGCATTTTTTTCTGCCGCTAATCACGGCGACATTACATGTGCAGTACAATGTTTGGTTATCCTATATACTTGACATTTGTTGCGTTTATTTCTGCCACTAATCACAACGACATTACATGTGCAGTACAATGTTTGTTTCTTCTATATACCTGACATTTATTGCGTTTTTTTTCTGCCGCTAATCACGTCGACATCAGTAATGTCGCCTTGAATAGCAGCAGAAAAAAATACACCAGATTTCAGGTATTTGGGATACACAAATGTTAGACAGCAGACGCTGCAAAGGTGGTGTTAAGGTCAGGCAACCTTGCGCAATTTTTAACCCACCACAAAAATAATATATTGCAGCCAGATATAATATCCCTTAAAAGGGCTTTTCAACAGAACAACTAGCCCTGCCTAGCCAATTTCTATCCCTACACTATGTGTCGCTCCTTGCGCAAACTTTATACAGCAGACACAGCGCAGGTAATGTCGCCCTGATTAACGGCAGAAAAAATAGCAACTGATGTCAGGTATATAGACTACAGACACGTTATAATGCACGCGCTGTGCAGGTGGTGTTAGCGTCAGGCAAACTTGCGTTCTTTTTGCCCCAAGAGAAAAAAAAAATTGCAGCCAGATATAACAATAGACTTTTGTGTCTTTTTAACAGAACAACTAGCCCTGCCTAGCCAAATCCTATCCCTACACTATCTGTGCCTCCTTGCGCAAACGTTATACAGCAGACGCAGATGAGGTACTGTCGGCTTGATTAGCGGCAGAAAAAATAGCAACAAGCTGCGCAGGTGGCGTTAACCCCTCCAAAAAAAAGAAATTTTAGCCAGATATCACAATAGCCCTTAAAAGGGCTTTTGGGTCTTTTCAACTGAAAATCTAGCCCTGCCTAGCCAATTTCTCTCCCTACACTATAGGTCCCTCCTTGCAGCAGCTCTCCCTGACTCGGTCTGAGCCGGTCACATGTCACCGGGTGCTATATAGCACCTGATGACCCGGCCAGCCAATCACTGTAATGCCAGCAGCCAAGATGGTACCTCCCTGCACGCTAATTGGCTAATTAGTGTGCAGGAAGGGGACTCGAGCATGGTGCTCGACCACACGCGGTGTTCGGCCGAACAAGCGTGGTTCCGAGCACTGCAATGCTCAACCGAATATCATATTCGGCCGAGCATGCTCGCTCATGACTAATAATAACAGTACATTAGTAAGTGCCTTGTATTAACATCCTCTACATAATAAATGCTATTTGCTGAGGTGGGACATCCTTTTAATGCTTTTCTGGTGAGCCTCAAGCATTTTGAATAATCAGAAACAAGTCCTAGCTTTCGTTCACAAACCCTTTGCAGTAATGTGAGATCTTTGTTAAGTTACCCCCTACTTAATGAATTTTATCTTTCTGTGTGATAAGTATACTCTGTATTACAGTATGTAGATTCAGCTGCCAATCTTATAGTGAATGTCTTTGTCTGGGATTTTTATATTGATTGACTAACCCAGCACTTCCATCGATCAGCTGATTGGCCACTGCTCTCCTGTGAGCACTGCAGCCTCTTCAGACAGCTGATCAAAATACCAAAAAATAAAACAAACAAAGGCTACATTGCATCTAAAGAAAAATACAATTGTACATCAGTAACTGTCTGCTATATTTGTGGCGTGGCAAGGAAGTAAAACTGCTACACATGAATGTCGACCATTTGCTCTGGTAACATATCTAGTCAACTGGGTCAATCTTTTGGTAATCAATAGTTCCATACCATAGTTACAATTTACCTTAGCTATGATCTTGGAGAGTGGGGAAAATTCCCTACTTTTCCATCTTTTGCCTATAGCCACTCTCGTTACAGTTAGAGTATGGGAGATAATTGTAATATCAGCTAATCCTAGTTTGTCTAGCCCCAGTGAGAGTAAGGCCACCTTCGGGACCCAAAGGATCTCGCTGCCCATGACAGACCCCACAAGAGATTTAATGTGTTGCCAGAATAGCCTTACATAAGGGCAATGCCAACAAGCATGTAGCAGAATACCAACAGCAGCTGAGCATCGCCAACAGAGCTTTGACGCTATGGGATATATAATAGACAATCTGTAGTGGTTATAATACCACCTGTAAAGTACATTTCTTGATGCTGCTAGAATGCTAACACACCGGGAAGTGCTAGAGCTCAGGGAAAATACAAATGACCATTGTGCCTGCGTAAAAGTCCTATTTAAATCCCTTTCCCACTTAATATGAAACTGAAGCTTTTTTAGAACTGGAATGGATTGTATTTCCCAATAGCCCTTAGAGATACCTTTAGTAATTAATGTAGGGTCTTGAAAGTACGTTTTATAGGTGGTAGATTTATTTATTATTTATTTATTTTATACACTTATACATAGCACTACTATATTCCACAGCACTTTACAGACATTAGCATCAGGCTGTCCCCAATGGAGCTCACAATCTAAGTTCCCTATCAGTATGTCTTTGGAGTGTGGGAGGAAACCCACACAAACACTCCAAGACTCCATATAGACTCCAAGATAATATATCTTGCTTGGTATTCATAGTAGACAGTAAGTGTCGGAGCTGGAGATATTTGTAAAAATCTTCTTTGGGTATACCAAATCCAAA
This sequence comes from Rhinella marina, assembly GCA_900303285.1. NCBI lineage: Eukaryota > Metazoa > Chordata > Amphibia > Anura > Bufonidae > Rhinella > Rhinella marina. Next base: position 12,585 of record ONZH01014043.1, on the reverse strand, counting down.
AAGGAGAACAAATTGTTACCTTGTGTTATGTGCACTACAGAATGAATGCCTTTAGACTCCCACTGAAAGAAGTTTGTAGATTGTAAACAGGCTTTAAAAGCAAACAGGGGGGCATCTCCAGTTCTAAATGGGAGAACGGCTGGAATGAGTGGACATTTTAAAAAATTAATTTTATGAACATCTTTCAAGCTTACAAAACAGAAAGAACACTAAACAATGCACATTATAGAAAATGCTGTGCATATCACAGTGAAAGAAGCAATTACCAGAACTTGCAGGAAACTCTTATACATTATAAATCAAGACCCTCACAGTCTGAGGGTCAGATAAGGGTATGGCATATATCATGGTCCACACCTGGACCAGAAACATAAGGCATTAGTTATACTTGCATGGGAAATCAGAGAGAGAAACAGAGAAGCAAGGAAAATGGAAGAGAAAAAAATAATATTAAAGTGTACCTAAACATTCATAATAACTTTATTTCTGAATTTGCTGAAAAGATTTTTTGTAATATGTTTTAATTTATTTATTTTTTTGTTTACCTAGTTAAATAGGCACCCGAAGTTCAGGTTCTGGTACTTGAGTACAGATTCCCCTGTGGCCACGCTGTACAGAGTGCTGTTCAGGCAGGAGCTCCATAGCACACTGCTCTCCTGCTTGTACCGGTGCTGCTCCACTAAACTCTGGTATAGATGTTAATGAGCAGCAGAGTGATCTCCTGCCCTGCGCTCGCTCTGCTTCACTCTGCTAATAACCAGCACTTTTAGAACAGGTTTAAATGAAGTTAATTTGAACATTTAGGTACACTTTAAATACTTTCAAGGACAAGGGAGTAGCTAGAACTGACTGGGCTCCACAGCAAATATTTGTACGACCCACCCCCACCAAATTGTTCACAACCCTCTCCTCCCCTGCAACTCTCCTTCGACTAGTCAAGATCTCTCTCTCAGACCAGGCCCAGAAAAATTGCACATATTTCAGGGAGATTTATCAAGACCAGTGCTTTCTGTGCCAGAATTGATATCCCCTGTGCTTCCGGAGGATGCACCTAGTTTATGATGACGTGCACACCTCATCATAAATTAGACATATCTTCCAGCAGTCCATGGTCTTAAACAGAAATCTAAGCCAGCTCAGAGCTGTGGTACATTTCTGGATTTAAACAACAGAAAACTGTTGTAAATGAAGATAATAGGAAATAGGAAAGTTGACCATAGCATCTGAGAGGTTAAATGTTCAGACATTGCCTCTGGGTGTCTACTCTGTAAAAAAGCAGATACCCGGCAGCTACAGCGCTTGCTCAGGTTCTGAACAGGTGCCATGTTTGAACCACAGGCTACCGCCGTTCATGTATGGTCGAGGTCCTGAATGGGTTAAAACACTTTAGATTGAGTTCCCCCCACTTTTTAGCTCTGTGCAAGGCTTTTAATCCCCCAAAAGCAGGGTGAAGAAACAGCTAAACTACAGTGACTAACAACAGGCAGAAATTTACCCACCAGTAGGCTAAAAGTAGCCTGGAGGCAGACAGAAGGTAGTCAGGGCTGCAGATTGAGCAGTGTGTGCAATATGGACAATCACTATACATTAGTAAGTGCCTTGTATTAACTTTCTCTACATGATAAATGCTCTATGCTGAAGTGACACAACCCTTTTAAGTGCAGCAATTGAGACACAGAGATGTGACGAGCAAGGTCAGCGCATGTTTGGTCCACAGCAAGTCAGATGACTCAGACAGACTGAGTCAGACAAAATAAGTGGTCAACCAAATCTAGAGCTGGACCTGCTGAACCCTGAAGACAAGTGAGCTGACAAGTAGCTACACCTCTGTTGTTGTGCGCAGACCAAGGGTAGGACTCAAGAGAGGAATAACAGAAACCCAGTGTGTTGAGAGAGTATAATGAGAGACTAGTGGAGGTGAGAGTGTTACCTCAGCCTGTGGACTCCATTAGCACCCAGTGTGAGACAGGAGTTAGCCTACATTGCCTGCTCACAGTCTATAGTGAAGTACAAGCTGTATTTGGAGCCACATTCCTCTATGGACAGTGTGGACAATACTTATGGAAATTGTGAGTAATCCAGGAAGACAAGATATATGTACTAGCCGTGTGAAACAGAGAAGTTCATTGATATATATTCCATACCTGGAAGATAGTCAGCCAGAAGTTACAATAGCCTGAGTGTGACTGCAGTCAATACCTTAAAAAGAGCCTGTTATTAGGATTACTGATATAATTAACTTGTCCTTTGAATAGTTTACAACTACCGCTTTGGATTGCAATAACCTTTATATCTACCTCAAGGCAAGTGATTCTCAGTAAATTTTCCATTTATTATTCAAACAGACTCTTTACTTTACCACCTCATTTGCACCCAAGGGTGCTGTTATCAGAAAAAGTGGAACAGGGGCTTAAAGGAATATGGTGCTCCAGAAACCCTACATAAATACATTGATAAATCTCCTGCTTTCCTGTTACAAAGCTGGCTTCCTGCAGGCACCACTAGAAGGAGCTCAGTAAATAGGAATTTATGCAATTACATTTAACTGAATTAGAAACGGAAATAATATGTTTGCCCTGAGCACCTCTAGTGGTGGCTGCATGAAAATGCAGCGTTTTCACATTGAGAAGAGGAGTTCTGCGCAAGCTTCTCCTCCGGACTGTTTAACAGTGGCGTGGTCTGCCTGTTTTAAAGGTACAATACTGATTATGGGCAGCCACATGGACATAAGAAAACTCAGTCAGAAAATTACCTATTGACTCATATGACAAAGTGTTTTGGACATGTTGTGTGACATGCTGTGCAGCCTCTATTGCCTGTTGTCAATGATGGATCCTGTGTTATCCGGCCTCCAGTTTTAGGCATTATCGTTATATATTTTCCTAGCAGTCACTGTTAAAATTGTAATATTTCAGTAATTCTTCTGTGATATAAATAGTGGTTGGTCGGTAACTTAGGGACTGTTCGCATCACGCTTTTGTCCCACAATTAACATATACACTGGGAAAAAAAGGTTGCAAAAGTGTTCTCGACGCCTGATCATTGTATCTGATCAGCTTGAGAATCCCTGCTTTGTGTCCATATATGGAGTCAGTGCTATGACCCTGAAGGGGAAGGGTATTCCCATGCACTGTTAGTATTGCTGGGGACACCCATGTCAATTTAACTTTTATTCAGTCTCTATTTTCATATTGTCTCTGCTGGGACTGGAGCCAACAACCTATTACATTGAAGGCAAAGACTTAGAAAGCAGAAAATTGTCTATGGGGAAAAACCTCAGTAGTATTTTTCTCATGTGTGTATATATATATATATATATATATATATATATATATATATATAATCACTACAACAACTATAAAATGCAATACAACACTATGAAAAACTTATACCCTTGGAGGTTTTAGTAGCAATTACAATACTCCTGCTTATATATAAAACTAGCGCAGGCTTATTGGCCGCAAAACCATATCCACCACTGCTCCAACTTCACCTAAAACAATAGTGGACACTATGAGCCAAACTGATTTGGACCAGGAACAGTCCACTTCCACAGACACGGAGTCACAGGCTGATAAGATAATGTTGGCTATAGCAAAGTGCCAATCGGCTCTAACAGCGAAAATTAATCATTTACAAATAGACATCAATTGTCTGCGTCATGATATGGATAAAATGAGAGACCGTACAACAGAGGTCGAACGTCGACTAAGTGATGTGGAAGACTCAGCATCAGCCTCTACTGAAATTACTAGAACCTTGCAACAGCAGGTGAAAACCCTACAAGCCAGAGTTGAAGATGCGGAAAACCGCAATAGAAGAAATAATGTTAGAATCCTGGGATTACCTGAAAGGGTTGAAGGTTCTAAACCAGAGATATATGCGGAACAGTTGATTCGTACCCTACTGGATCCTATAGAGCTGTCGCCCAGTTTTGTAGTGGAAAGAGACTATAGGATACCTACAAGACCTCTTCCTCCAGGTTCTGCACTGAGGCCTTTCATTATGAAAGTACTAAACTACAGGGACCGAGACGCTATCCTTATGGCAGCCAGGAAAAAGAAGGACATTCAATATCAAAATGCAAAGATATCCTTCTATCCAGACTTCACGACTGACAGAAACAACGCAGATTATTCACGAATGTTCGGGCTCGTCTCCGTGAGTTCGGAATTAATTACGCCATGCTTTACCCGGCCAAGTTGTGGATCCAGGATGGTGATCGGGCCAGATTCTTCCAGACTCCGGATGAAGCTTCAGACTGGTTCGACCGGCAGCGTCCGAGATGAGGAGCGAGACGTGAGAGTGTAGATGATGCCGCCAAGTGAACTTAGCTTTATACTTTCCTTTTTTCTTTTTCCTCTTTAATAGGGGTTCGCAAACAATTTCTTTTTCTGGGCAAATCTGATGTTTTATGTAATTGTGACATCTACAGGGTAGAGGTAGGATAACCTCTATTATGTGGTATACTGTTAATAGGAGTTAAGCTCTACCACTAAATCAGTAATAGTTTTCTTCCTTTAGGGGTTTTTGTTAAATGCCCCTTTATGTTGGAGTGCTTAGTTAGGCAGATAATAGACTTATCAATATAGATCTTTATTACTCAGGTTAGGGACAAATAAGCTCAGACATGTTGGGGAAGTTTGGGCAGGGTGGGATTGGGGTAGGGAGTTATGTTTTTTCTTCCCTTGGTATGCATGTGTGAGTGAATGGGGCAGCGACTCTAGTGGATGTTGGGTATACTGGCATCGTTTAATTAAATATGTAAACTGATCTCCTGGAATGTCAGGGGTCTCAATGACAAGGTAAAGAGGTCCCTAGTGTTTAATTATCTCAGGAAATATAACCCGGATATTCTTATCTTTCAAGAAACCCACCTCCGTGGTCAAAAAGTGTTGGTACTTAAAAGACAATGGATTGGATATGTGTATCATGCAACCTATTCTAATTACGCCAGAGGTATATCTATACTGGTCAGTAAGACACTCCCGTTTCAGTTAATCTCTGTCCATATTGACCCATCGGGAAAATATGTATTGTATAATATGTACAGGCCACTTTTAGAGGTTGCGATGTTCTAATTGCAGGGATATATGCCCCCCCCCCCATTTGATAGGGAGATCTTAGATCAAATTATGGCTCGTGTAGCTGTACTCCCGACAGTTCCATTATTCTTGTTGGGTGACTTTAATGCCATATTGGACAAAAAGCTGGACAGACTACATCCCTCACCTAGACACAACCTAGCTCTACTTCATTGGGTACAGGCACATAATCTCACTGAGATATGGAGAAGGCTGCACCCTGATAGTAAACAATTCTCATGCCATTCGTCATCTACTAACTCATTGTCCCGTATTGATATGGCTTTTTCCAACCAGGCGGGACTTGCATGGGTCAAGGCAGCTGAATATCTACCACATGGTATTTCAGACCATGCCCCGCTTCAGATTGTTTTGACTCAGCCAATAGGCCGCCCACTTACTAATTGGCGCCTAAATCCCACTTGGCTGAAAGTACTTTCAGTGGACCAGAGATGCAGAGAGGGGCTCTCGGAGTTTTGGGAGACCAACACGGGTTCTTCTGATCCGCTGACAGAGTGGCATGCCAGTAAGGCAGTCATGAGGGGAGTCGCGGTAATAGCGACACACAGAGCCGAGCTACTCTCTACACGGAAAAAACTTGGAGAAGTTGGTGGATACAGAGCAAGCTTATATAGTAAGCCCCACAACAGACCACGAAACAGAGTGGCATTCAGCACAGAGAATATTCTCTTTACATTTAACCGAATACACACAGAAGAAACTATTGGCACAGAAACAATCTGCTTTTTTAGAGGGGGATAAGAGTGGCAGTGCCTTGGCGTATTTGGCAAAAACTGAAGCTCCACAGACAGTGGTAGCGGCAATCAAGTATGGAATAGGTGAGATGGTCACTACTCCTGAAGGTATATGCCAGCAATTTGTACATTACTACTCCAATCTATACTCTTCTAAAATGTTAAGGCCCCTAGAGGAAATATGGGATTTCTTGAGAAATACTTCCCTTCCTTCTCTGAATATATCAGAGAGAGGTTCTAAATGTTCCTATTACTCCACCTGAGATCCAAACGGCCATTCTCTCCATGGCAAAGGGGAAGACACCTGGACCGGATGGTTTTCCGGTTGAATGGTACACCTTTCAGATGAAGAGTGTCAGTCAAAGACTGAGTAAATTATTTGCATATGCCTTAGAACATAAGTCATTACCTGCATCTTTCTATGAAGGCACAATAGTGGTGATCCACAAGGCTGGGAAGCCGCCGGATCAATGCAGCTCTTATCGCCCCATTTCGTTGATAAATATACAGATGCCAAGATTTTAGCTAAAGTTCTGGCACTTCGTCTATCCTCAGTAATTTTAGCACTTGTTGGGGCTGACCAATCAGGCTTCATGCCAGGGAAAACCACTGATATAAACCTGCGGCATCTGTTCACTAATCTACAGATTTCTCATGACAATGAGGGCAACAGGGCGATTGCATCACTGGATAACGAAAAGGCCTTTGATTCCTTAGAGTGGAGTTTCATGTGGGCGGTGTTAGAGAAAATGGGAATCCCTCAAAATTTTCTTAAATGGCTGCACCTACTATATTATAAACCAACGGGTCGGGTGAGAGTGAATGGGTGTCTGTCTGAACCTTTTTCACTGGGAAGGGGGACTAGACAGGGGTGTCCTTTGTCACCTCTTCTCTTTGCCTTGGTAATGGAGCCGTTATCGGTTCGTATAAAGAATGGTCCAAGAATACAGGGTTGGGATATTGCTGGTATTTCTGAAAAACTATCATTATATGCTGATGACATGCTTATTTACCTAGGAGATGTGGGCCCCTCTCTTGATGCTTTACTTGAAGTGGTTAACGAATATGGGACATACTCAGGACTTAGAGTCAATTGGGGGAAATCGGTACTATATTTGGTAGATGATGTCAATGTTCAAGATGTATCCTCTAGCTCAGGGCTGGCCAACCTGAGGCTCTCCAGCTGTTGTAAAACTACAACTCCCACCATGCCCTGCTGAAGGCTGATAGCTGTAGGCAGACTGGGCATGCTGGGAGTTGTAGTTTTGCAACAGCTGGAGAGCCACAGGTTGGCCAGCCCTGCTCTAGCTCTTCACTGCAAATAGTGGATAAATTTACATATCTGGGGGTGGTCATTCATAAGGATGTTACCAAGTTTTTGACACTTAATATGGGGCCAGTAATGCTCTATATATCACAAAAGCTTAAGGCATGGGAAAACCTACCCTTGTCTCTGATAGGACGAATTAATGTGTTTAAAACGATTATTCTCCCTAAGCTCCTTTATCTCTATAGAGCGGCCCCTATTGTAATACCTAAGATCCATTTTCAAGCACTTGACCACCTCCTGACCCCATTTCTGTGGTGGCGGTCGGTGCCCCGCATTGCCAGAGAGACCCTACGGGCTCTATATTCGAAAGGAGGCTTAGCCCTTCCTGATCTGTATCTTTATTATATTGCAGTGCAATTAACCCCTTCCCGACCGCCGCCGTACATGTACGGCGCGCGGGCGGTGCGGGGACATGACGCCCGCTCGCGGGTGCGGCGGGCGTCATGGCCGGCAAGTCTCTGCTGTTTCTAACAGCAGAGACTTGCCGCATCTTACCTCCGTCTGCGGAGACTTCCTGGGCCTTACTGATGCCGTGATCACACGTGATCACGGCATCAGGATGCGTCTGAACCCGGAAGCCCACGCTTCCGGGTGGTGTACAGACACCCCGATTGGCTAATCGGGGTGTCTGTACACCATATGAAAACTGTAATCCTCGCTGGTGAGGATTACAGTTTTCAAACTGCAATTCTTATTCTGGCCACTAGATGGCAGGCCAGGATAAGAAATGAGCAATTCATGGTTTTAACTGCATCTAGTAAATCCATGATTGCTCATAAAGAAAAAAAACAAAACACAATAGATCAGATGATATTTGAGCTTTAAAATAATCACAGAAAAATAAAAAAAAAATGTTAAAAAATATATAAAAAATAAAAAAGATATAAAAGTTCAAATCACCCCCCTTTCCGTATAAGTAAAAAATAAATACCGTATTTTTCGCCCTATAAGATGCACTTTTTTTCCCCCAAAAGTAGGGGGAAAAATGCGGTGCGTCTTATAGGGCGAATACAAGTGAGCGCTTCCATAAGGAAGCGCTCACTTGTACGTAGGGACCCCCATCAGACCTCAAATCAGCCCACCCAGCCACTTAAAGACCATACTTACCTGTTCTGCAGCGTCAGGTCATAGTGCGTGCCGGCAGGGAAGAGAGAGGAGCGCGGAGCGTGGGACCGGACGGCAGCGGCAGCGCAGAACAGGTAAGTATGGTCTTTAAGTGGCTGGGTGGGTTGATCTGAGGTCTGATAGGGGCACAAGACGCTAATCTGAGGTCTGATGGGGGCACAAAACGCTAATCTGAGGTCTGATGGGGGCACAAAACGCTAATCTGAGGTCTGATGGGGGCACAAAACGCTAATCTGAGGTCTGATGGGGGCACAATATGCTGATCTGAGGTCTGTTGGGGGCACAATATGCTGATCTGAGGTCTGTTGGGGACACAATATGCTGATCTGAGGTCTGATGGGGGCACAATATGCTGATCTGAGGTCTGATGGGGGCACATTCTGCTGATGTGAGGTCTGATGGGGGCACATTCTGCTGATGTGAGGTCTGATGGGGGCACATACTGTTGCTCTGAGGTCTGATGGGGGCACAATACACTGATCTGAGGTCTGATGGGGGCACATTCTGCTGATTTGAGGTATGATGGGGGGCACATTCTGCTGATCTGAAGTCTGATGGGGTACATTCTGCTGATCTGAGGTCTGATGGGGGCACATTCTGCTGATCTGAGGTCTGATGGGGGCACATTCTGCTGATCTGAGGTCTGGTGGGAGCACAGTGAAATGGTATGGGGGCACAGGGGGCTGATATGGGGGTCTGATAAGAGGATCTGATGAAAAATATTTTTTTCTTATTTTCCTACACTAAAACCTAGGTGCGTCTTATGGGCCGGTGCGTCTTATAGGGCGAAAAATACGGTACCTAAATAACAATAAATATAGACATCATGGGTATCACCGTGACCGAAAACGCCCGTACTTTTAAAATATAAAAAAAAATTTCAATACGGCGAATTGTGTGGCGGAAAAAAGCGTCCAAATGGCGATTCGCAGTTTTTTGTCCCTTTTTTTTTCTAAAAAAAATTAAATAAAAAGTGATCAAAAAGTCATACACCCCAGAATGGTATCAATAAAAACTTCAGACTGCCCCGCAAAAAATGAGCCCCCATACAGCTCTGTACACATAAATACCAAAAAGTTATAGGGGTCAAGATATGACAAGGAAAAAAAAAAAAAAAAAAAAAGGGCAACTTTCTAATTATTTTATCACCATCTAAACCAGTGGTTCTCAACTCCAGTCCTCGGGACCCATCTGCCAGTCAGGATTTAGGAATATCCCACAGAATGAATACCTGTGGTAAGTCCTGATGGATGGACGCTAATTATATCAGCTGGTCTAAACTAAGGAAATCCTGAAAACCTGACTGGCAGGTGGGTCCCAAGGACTGGAGTTGAGAACCACTGATCTAAACGCAGGAAAAACTATACATATTAGGTATTGCCGGATTCGTACTGACCAGTAGAATGAAAGTAACCGGTCAGTTTTAATGCACATCGAACGCTGTAAATAAGAAACCCGTAGAACTGTAGCGGAATAGCGGTTTTCTTGCAATTTCACCCCATTTGGAATTTTTTTCCCGCTTCCCACTACACCATATGTAATATTAAATGGTGGCGTTGGAAAGTACAACTTGTCCCGCAAAAAACAAGCCCTCATACAGCTATGTGAACAGAAAAATAAAACAGTTATGGCTGTTTGAAGGCAGGGAGCGCAAAACGAAAATGCAGAACCGAAAAAACCTCCGGTCGTGAAAGGGTTAAACTATGCATCCTGGTGGATTAGAGCAGACTCAAATAACCCTGCAGTGGTGTTGGAGGCGGCGCTGATGGGATCATATGAGGCCATGAGGAACATGGTATATAGAGCAGGTAAATACCCAGTGAAACACTATACCTCCCTTATGGCAGATTAATGCATGGAACACATTTGTTATAGTTATGGGAGATGGAGAACATAGTGATAAGTGGTCACTGGTTGTACCATTATGGAGGAATCCCAAACTTCCAGAACTACTGTCCCTGACAGACTTTGAATTCTGGCCCCAAAAGGGTATTAAGTACCTCACCCAGTTATATGAGGGGGGAGTTTTTAAGACCTTTTCAGCTCTACAGGCTGAATACAACATACCACGTTCATCTCTCTTCAGATTTTTCCAATTGAGGCATGCATGTGCAGCGCAGTTTGGGACAGGCCCTTTGCGGCTTGAGTATGGGGAGGTGGAAAAAATTGCCAGGCGCGCAAACCCCAGTAAAATGGTCTCTTCCTTCTATGGAATATTAATGTCTTACCAATCTTCACCTATATCTAGGGCGTTTATTAAATGGAAGGGTGATATTGCAAACTTAGATTCGCAACAGGAGAAAGAATTGGCTTCCACATGGAGGAGCACGGTGATCTCCACACGGGATCAGCTGATTCAGGCTAAATGGGTACACAGGGTTTACTTGACTCCCGTCCGTCTAACACGTATGCTGAAACTTTCTTCAGATATCTGTACTAGATGTGGAGGAGGAAGGGGGACGTTGATGCACATGATTTGGGAGTGTCCAGTCATTGCGGGTTTTTGGGGTGAAGTACACAACTATTTGAATACTAGACTGGGCCTACCGGCAGTCATATCTCCAGACGTTTGTTTGCTGGGTCTTGTTAATGAAATTATTCCCACCAGGTCCGCTAGAATCCTTTATAGATTATTAATGTTTTATGCTAGGAAATCTCTCCTGTTAAACTGGAAACCTCCGAAGAGACCCACCCTGCCCCATTGGGTTCAACTTATAAATGCTCCTGTATTCCAAAGGATAATTTGAAGTAAATTATTTTATTTTGTTGTGCGCTCTTAAACAGCTTTTTTTCCAGAACGTTTTCGGCAGTATAGCCTTTTTCAATCAGCTGCAGAGTCATACAAAATTGTATATTAGAACACGTAATCATATGATAATAGTGTACATTGATGTTACAAAGTTGAATACATGTGTATATATATATATATATATATATATATATATATATATATTTAGATAAGTGATGCACACAACTGGAGTGAACTATCCCCATGCCAGGGTAGTGTACGTGTGTACAGGCATATACAGGCATATGTACATACATGAGAACATAGTAATTATTTTATGAGGCTGAGAGACATGTCTAAATAAACGGGTCTGCTATGGTATTCATAAGGAACAATATCATGTGGAAAGTGATAGAGTGTTTACCTGTAGTAGCGCTGCGCTGTTATCTAGGAGAGGGAGCGATTCCCGTTACTCCGGTGCTCAGTGCACCTGGTGTGTTCAGTCGGTAATGGGCAACGGCCCTTGTAGTGATGCAGTTTCTATTTGATATGGCGTGGTTTCTAGATAAAGCGCGCCAGGCGTTTGGGTAGGAGGAAGCGCCGGTGGGGAGTTCCGGCGCTTCCTCTGTAGAGGAAGTTTAAAGATGGCCACTGTGCATAGTGCGCTAAGTGCTCATGTCCGCTTATCTAGTATATTTGAAGGGCACAGTAAAGATGGCGATCCCATCTCAAATTAGTAACTGCGCATGCCGCTAGTCTATTTTGTAGAGTAATAGAGGCTTTTAACATTTAGGGGGAGCCAAAAAAGGGGTAGTTTTGTAGCACTTAATACATTATTCATACTGGCAATGTAGCAGATATAACAGGGACATAGTATTAAGTGAACGGCTATCAATAGTGATACTTATACCATTGTGTTGGCAGGAGAGTGTATAATTAAAGCAAATTGTTGTGGGGATCCCCATTGGTCCACTATTGCTGGGTCTGGAAAAAGGAGGAAGACACAGTTAGTAACGGAGATACAATGCAAATACAGAAAATATATGTAGTGTATAGAATACAGGATACAATATATAAGCTGGCATTCTTAATTCATAATATAATAAATAATAATAATAATATTTATTTATATAGCGCCACCATATTCCGCAGCGCTTTACAAAGTCATCGGGTTCTTGTACAATACAAACATGACTAGCTAATATACAACTGAAACACTAGGAGTGAGGGCCCTGCTCGCAAGAGCTTACAATCTATGAGGAATAGGGGGGTGACACATAAGGTGGTTGATTGTGATAGGTAGGAGTCGAGCCATAATTGTAGTGAAAGGTGTGGTGCTGGCCGATCTGCTTTGGATTTGGGAATATTAGAGGATCGAGTTCAGGCCAGAGGAGTTGGTGGGGGAGCGTTTTAGTTGGGGAAAGGTCATTTTAGGAAGCTTGATAAGCCTGCCTGAAAAGATGTGTTTTTAGGGAACGTTTGAAGGTAGGGAAGTTGTGCATTGACCTAATATTCAGGGGCAGAGCATTCCAGAGAGTAGGTGCAGCTCGAGAAAAGTCTTGG
>ONZH01014042.1:0-113426 GCA_900303285.1 Rhinella marina | reverse complement strand
ACGTGTTCAATCTCATAGTTCAGCGGTTCCTCAAGACATAACCCAATCTGTCTGATTTGCTCACCAAGGTGCGCCGCATCTGTGCGCATTTCCGCAAGTCGACCACAGATGCTGTCACTCTCAGGGCAGCGCAGCGTAGCCTACAACTGTCCGCTCACCGACTGTTGTGCGACGTGCCCACAAGATGGAATTCGACATTAAACATGTTATCCAGAGTTTACCAGCAGTGCAGAGCGATTGTAGACTGTCAGATGTCAACTTCCACCAGAACTGGTAGTCAGGTCAGTCAGATTCCTCAAGTCTACAATGAGGAGTGGACGTGGATGTCTGATATCTGCCAGGTGTTGAGCAACTTTGAGAAGTCAACACAGATGGTCAGCGGCGATGCCGCCATTATCAGCCTCACCATCCCGCTGCTTTGCCTGTTGAAAAACTTACTGCTCAGCATGAAGTCGGATGCTTTGCGCTTGTCACAAGAGAAGGTGGAAGAAGATACGTCGCTTGATAGCCAGAGCACCCTCCGGTCTGTTTCTCAGCGCGTATCGGGGGAGGGGGATGAGGAAGAAGAGGAGGAGAATGTCGGCGAGACCGAAGAGGGTACCAGTGTTCAGGCCTTCTTAACTCTTGAGCGTGTATGGGCTGAAGAGGAGGACTTGGTGGAGGAAGAGGAGGAGGAAATGGAGAGTCAGGCCAGTGAGGAGAGGGGATTCTTGCGTGTTGGGACTCTGGGGCACATGGCAGACTTCATGTTAGGCTGCCTATCCCGTGACCCTCACGTTAGAAGCATTTTTTCAAACACTGATTACTGGGTGTTCACTCTGCTGGACCCACGGTACAAGCAGAACCTTTCCACTTTCATCCCTGTAGAGGAAAGGAGTATATGAGTGAATCAATATCAACGGGCCCTGGTGCACAAGCTGAAACAATACTTCCCATCTGACGCCGCTAGCGGCAGAGGGCATGGTTCTGTGGGCCAAGTAGCGGGGGAGAGGAGGCGAGCAGGCAGCTTGTCCAGCACTGGCAGGGGAATGCTCTCCAAGGCCTTTGCCAGTTTTATGTCACCCCAGCAAGACACTGTCACCTGTCCCCAGTCTAGGCAGAGTAGGGGTGAGCTTTACAGAAAGATGGTGTGGGAGTACCTAGCTGACCATACCAACGTCCGGACCAATCACTCTGCTCCATACAACTACTGGGTTTCAAAGCTGGAGATGTGGCCTGAACTGGCGCTGTACACCTTAGAGGTGCTCGCCTGCCATGCCGCTATCGTGCTGTCAGAGCGGGTATTCAGTGCAGCTGGTGGCGTCATCACCGATAAGCGTACACACCTGTCAACTGACAGCGCTGACAGGCTGACGCTTATTAAAATGAATAAAGAGTGGATTTCACCGGAATTCAAATCTCCTCCGGGGGAAAGCAGCTAAAGATTAACATTACTTATGTATCCGATTCCTCTTCTCTACTCCTCCTGCTCCTTGACGTCTTTGTCTAACTCTGACCCAAAAAACGCAATTTTTTAGAGGTCCAACTGGCACTCTTTTGCCACAATTTTTCCGGAGGTCCACCTACAGGCCCTCTCTCTAAACAATTTTTCCAGAGGTCCACCTACAGGCCCTCTCTCTAAACAATTTTTCCGGAGGGCCACCTACAGGCCCTCTCTCCAATCAATTTTTCCGCAGGGCCACATAATGCGATAGACGGGAATCAAACCCGGGTCAACTGTTTGGGAAGCAGCTATGCTCACCACTTTACCACCAACAGCCACAGCAACTGATAAGAACAGATACTAAACTTGATGTAAGCCAACATTTCGACAATCGATAACCCGAAAAGGGTCTGCCATCAAGCCCGGTGTTCGGCCACCCTGAGCATTTCTCAAGGAGACAGCCTCCAGGCCCTCAACGTCCACATACAGGACCACGCTAAATTATTTATGTGCTCTACTTGCTACCATTGTGTAGCTCGGTCACTCTGACCAAGTCTGACCCTGGGGCCATTCATGTACTGCCCACTTGGAGGATTGCGGGGCCTACCTCGGTCATGGTTTCTCAAACTTACTATGCCTCTTCCTCCAACCCCTCCTCCTCCTCTTTTGAATTACCATCCATGCCTCACCTCCTGCTACCTCAGTCTAACTCGGTCACTCTGTTGTCACCACCATGCTGCGTCAGGCTAAATTTTTGGGTGGCTCACCTGCTACCTCATCTAATTTGGTCACTTGTTGGTGTCACCGCCATGCTGTGTCAGGCTTATGCCTGCATCGTGTGGCTGGGGATAGGAGAGCAGTGCCAGCATGGGCATGGGTGATGGACCTTCATTGCACCTAGTTGGGTGCTTCCCTAACATATGATGGGCATGTGCCTCGCCTTTCTTGGTCTGGGTGAGCACAATTGCCATGAGGGTAACCACCAGGCTGTTGCAGAAGAATTTGGGGTAATGGTGGGATTAGGCAGCCTCAGAGGCATCCATGCATGCTGCCCCTGCTTTTTCCTGTCCATTTCCGTGGTTTTTCCATCATTTTCTGATGTTTTCATGTTTTCACCCAGCCTTCCCTAGGCAGAGCCTTGGTCCCCTGCAAAAAATGCTCAAGTCTCCCATTGACTTCAATGGGGTTCATTACTCAAATCGAGCACTCGAGCATCGGGAATAGTTTGTCTCGAATAACGAGCACCCGAGCATTTTAGTGCTCGCTCATCTCTAATAATTATCTTTTCTCCCCTATTTTATGTGATTCATATATGTAGATTAAAGTCAGTTAACACAAGAACTGCCAAATAATTCACGTTGGTAAATTTACAAATATTGTCTTCTCATAATTATTTTTGGTATATCAATAGTACAACTTAAAAACTATAATGTTCTGGTATATACTATAATGTTCTAAAAGATGTAGATCCTCCCTTTAGGACATATGTCTATCCTTATACAGGGTCTGCTTGATCCATTCCAGTATACTCAAAAGCCCGCCTTTATATGTTTTATACATTGGTTTATTGGCATCTGCACAGTAGTCACCTGTGTTGCTGTGCAAGCAGATATACTATACATGCACCAACAGTGTACTGTATGGCACAGGAGCAGGATTACCGGGCCAGGTATCAGAACACTGAGGATGCCTGGCCCTTTCAATGTTAGGAAAGAGAAGTAGCCAACACAGCAAAGTCAAGGAGCAAAGATGTTATATTCATTTATATACTCTTTACATGTTCTTTAGCACTATACACAGATTGCCACTATTTATATCAGTCCCTCTCCCTACTAGAGCTCACAACCAAAATTTCGAACTAATCTATTTGATTTTTTTTTTTGTATGTTGAAAAAGCCTCACACTTTTTTCAGTGTTGAAAGAAATCCAAACAAGCATAAGAAGAGCATACAAATTCCATGTGGATATTGCATTTGGTTGGTTTAAACCCAGGACCCCAATGTTACAAGATAACAGTGATAACCACTTAACCACTATGCTGCCTGGTAAATAAGTACAAATATCATTCTATGTTCTGAGTCCAAAGAAAAAAATAAAGAAATATAAAATACATAAAAATATAAATAAAATATAAATAAAAATATAAATAATAAATACAACTTGACATAATAGAGGTGTAATAATAAGGTTTTGTAAAATAGTAAACTAAAGACTTACCAGTTCCATTGATATACTAATAATCAATCTTAGTGATAGGCTATTTATGTAACTATAGTGATAGTCAATAAGAACAGTAGGGTGATCCACCTTACAAGTTCCATAAGCTGCCATCATCCATTGGTCTACATTACAGGTTGACTGATAAATTGCTGACTGGCTAATTAATAGAGATGAGCGAGTAGTGTTCGATCGAGCTGGTATTCGATCGAATACTACGATATTCGGCGTACTCGATTTAATTCGAGTATAACGGCGATGGCGCACCTAGAATTCGTTTCCCCTCCCACCTTCCCTGGCGCTCTTTTTCCACCAATCACCATGCAGGGGGGGTATGACAGGCACGCTGAGCACGCTGGCAGCGCGAAAACGGCGTCTACATGCATTGGCTGGAAAAACCATGTGACCTCGAATATTAAAAACTCAGCTCTTCCTGCTCGTACGCATATGCTGCGTGAACTTAGTCAGGGACAGAGGCTGGAGAAGGGAGAGACAGATTTTAGCTGTTGGACAGGCAGGAGCGTGATTAAAAGCCCTTATCAGGGCTACTACAGTGGACTTCAGTGATAGCTTACTACAATATAGACTTTACAGAGAACGGCTGCTGTATTCAGGGTTAGCTGCTGGAGTAGGGACAGAGAGAGGCATTAGTGGTGTATTAGGTGCTCTGCTACATACCAAACTATATTTGGCACTACTGCTGTGTACCTTGAAAAATACAATATATAGGCCTTATAACTGGCAACTGTACTGTGCGTTCTCTTGCAAAGTAATTTCTCATAACTGGTGTTCATACACACCGTCTGATCACTTAGTACACGGCTGTGTACCTTGAAAAATACAATATATAGGCCTTAACTGGCAACTGTACTGTGCGTTCTCTTGCCAAAGTAATTTCTCATAACTGGTGTTCATACACACCGTCTGATCACTTAGAACACGGCTGTGTACCTTGAAAAATACAATATATAGGCCTTAACTGGCAACTGTACTGTGCGTTCTCTTGCAAAGTAATTTCTCATAACTGTTGTTCATACACACCGTCTGATCACTTAGTACACGGCTGTGTACCTTGAAAAATACAATATATAGGCCTTATAACTGGCAACTGTACTGTGTGTTCTCTTGCAAAGTAATTTCTCATAACTGTTGTTCATACACACCGTCTGATCACTTAGAACACGGCTGTGTACCTTGAAAAATACAATATATAGGCCTTAACTGGCAACTGTACTGTGCGTTCTCTTGCAAAATAATTTCTCATAACTGGTGTACATACACACCGTCTGATCACTTAGAACACGGCTGTGTACCTTGAAAAATACAATATATAGGCCTTAACTGGCAACTGTACTGTGCGTTCTCTTGCAAAGTAATTTCTCATAACTGGTGTTCATACACACCGTCTGATCACTTAGAACACGGCTGTGTACCTTGAAAAATACAATATATAGGCCTTAACTGGCAACTGTACTGTGCGTTCTCTTGCAAAGTAATTTCTCATAACTGGTGTTCATACACACCGTCTGATCACTCAGAACACGGCTGTGTACCTTGAAAAATACAATATATAGGCCTTAACTGGCAACTGTACTGTGCGTTCTCTTGCAAAGTAATTTCTCATAACTGGTGTTCATACACACCGTCTGATCACTCAGAACACGGCTGTGTACCTTGAAAAATACAATATATAGGCCTTAACTGGCAACTGTACTGTGCGTTCTATTGCAAAGTAATTTCTCATAACTGTTGTTCATACACACCGTCTGATCACTCAGAACACGGCTGTGTACCTTGAAAAATACAATATATAGGCCTTAACTGGCAACTGTACTGTGCGTTCTCTTGCAAAGTAATTTCTCATAACTGGTGTTCATACACACCGTCTGATCACTTAGAACACGGCTGTGTACCTTGAAAAATACAATATATAGGCCTTAACTGGCAACTGTACTGTGCGTTCTCTTGCAAAGTAATTTCTCATAACTGGTGTTCATACACACCGTCTGATCACTTAGAACACGGCTGTGTACCTTGAAAAATACAATATATAGGCCTTAACTGGCAACTGTACTGTGCGTTCTCTTGCAAAGTAATTTCTCATAACTGGTGTTCATACACACCGTCTGATCACTGAGTACACGGCTGTGTACCTTGAAAAATACAATATATAGGCCTTAACTGGCAACTGTACTGTGCGTTCTCTTGCAAAGTAATTTCTCATAACTGTTGTTCATACACACCGTCTGATCACTCAGAACACGGCTGTGTACCTTGAAAAATACAATATATAGGCCTTAACTGGCAACTGTACTGTGCGTTCTCTTGCAAAGTAATTTCTCATAACTGTTGTTCATACACACCGTCTGATCACTCAGAACACGGCTGTGTACCTTGAAAAATACAATATATAGGCCTTAACTGGCAACTGTACTGTGCGTTCTCTTGCAAAGTAATTTCTCATAACTGGTGTTCATACACACCGTCTGATCACTTAGTACACAGCTGTGTACCTTGAAAAATACAATATATAGGCCTTAACTGGCAACTGTACTGTGCGTTCTCTTGCAAAGTAATTTCTCATAACTGGTGTTCATACACACCGTCTGATCACTTAGTACACGGCTGTGTACCTTGAAAAATACAATATATAGGCCTTAACTGGCAACTGTACTGTGCGTTCTCTTGCAAAGTAATTTCTCATAACTGGTGTTCATACACACCGTCTGATCACTTAGTACACGGCTGTGTACCTTGAAAAATACAATATATAGGCCTTAACTGGCAACTGTACTGTGCGTTCTCTTGCAAAGTAATTTCTCATAACTGTTGTTCATACACACCGTCTGATCACTTAGTACACGGCTGTGTACCTTGAAAAATACAATATATAGGCCTTAACTGGCAACTGTACTGTGCGTTCTCTTGCAAAGTAATTTCTCATAACTGGTGTTCATACACACCGTCTGATCACTTAGTACACGGCTGTGTACCTTGAAAAATACAATATATAGGCCTTAACTGGCAACTGTACTGTGCGTTCTCTTGCAAAGTAATTTCTCATAACTGGTGTTCATACACACCGTCTGATCACTTAGTACACGGCTGTGTACCTTGAATAATACAATATATAGGCCTTATAACTGGCAACTGTACTGTGCGTTCTCTTGCAAACTAATTTCACGGCTGTGAAGGCAAAATATTGTAAAAAAAAAAAAAATGCGGCGGGGGGCTAGCGGAATAGGACGTGGGCGAGGACGGGGGCGCGGAAATGCTGTTGGGGGCCTTGTTGAAGCCAGTGGGGATACAGTGCGTGCTGGTGAGGGTCAGCCAGGATCCCGCTCATCCAGAATCCCTGCCTTTATGGGACAGTTAAGCAGGGGGCGGGTTACACCGCTGTTGAGGCCTGAGCAGGTTGAACAGGTGGTGCAATGGATAGCCGATAGCGCTTCCACACAGTTGTCCACCAGCCAGTCATCCACACAGTCTCACTCTGACCCTCCTTCCTCCACACCTGGCCAACAGAGTCATCCCACCATTGACCCCTCCCAGGAGCTCTTTTCGGGTCCTTTTTCAGATGTGCCGGAAGAATCCCAGGAGCTAGCAGAGGAATTTGTTTGTAGTGATGCCCAAACACTTGAGTTTTCGCCATCTCCTGCTGATGTGGACCCTGAGCCAGCATCTGTTATCATGAGCGATGATGATGATGGGCCTCCATCTTGGGCCTCCACAAAATGTTTAACAGGTCTCACCTCTTGGGCCTCCACAAAATGTTTAACAGGTCTCACCTCTTGGGCCTCCACAAAATGTTTAACAGTTCTCACCTCTTGGGCCTCCACAAAATGTTTAACAGGTCTCACCTCTTGGGCCTCCACATAATTTTTAACACGTCTCACCTCTTGGGCCTGCACAAAATGTTTAAGAGGTCTCACCTATTGGGCCTCCACATAATTTTTAACGGGTCTCACCTCTTGGGCCTCCACAAATGTTTAACAGGTCTCACCTCTTGGGCCTCCACAAAATGTTTAACAGGTCTCACCTCTTGGGCCTCCACAAAATGTTTAACAGGTCTCACCTCTTGGGCCTCCACAAAATGTTTAACAGGTCTCACCTCTTGGGCCTCCACAAAATGTTTAACAGGTCTCACCTCTTGGGCCTCCACAAAATGTTTAACAGGTCTCACCTCTTGGGCCTCCACAAAATGTTTAACAGGTCTCACCTCTTGGGCCTGCACAAAATGTTTAAGAGGTCTCACCTCTTGGGCCTCCACATAATTTTTAATGGGTCTCACCTCTTGGGCCTCCACATAATTTTTAACACGTCTCACCTCTTGGGCCTGCACAAAATGTTTAAGAGGTCTCACCTATTGGGCCTCCACATAATTTTTAACAGGTCTCACCTTTTGGGCCTCCACAAAAGGTTTAAGAGGTTAACAGTGGAAAGCAGCCAAAAGTGAAGTGCCATCTGTATGAAGTGCCATTTCCTCCTCCACCTCCTCCTCCTCCTCCTTAACCGCCGTAGAATTGCTCCGTAAATAAGAAAAATGTATATATTTATGGCTCACCTCTTGGGCCTCCACATAATTTTTAAGAGGTCTCACCTCTTGGGCCTGCACAAAATGTTTAAGAGGTCTCACCTCTTGGGCCTCCACATAATTTTTAACAGGTCTCACCTCTTGGGCCTCCACAAAATGTTTAACAGGTCTCACCTCTTGGGCCTCCACATAATTTTTAACACGTCTCACCTCTTGGGCCTGCACAAAATGTTTAAGAGGTCTCACCTATTGGGCCTCCACATAATTTTTAACGGGTCTCACCTCTTGGGCCTCCACAAAATGTTTAACAGGTCTCACCTCTTGGGCCTCCACAAAATGTTTAACAGGTCTCACCTCTTGGGCCTCCACAAAATGTTTAACAGGTCTCACCTCTTGGGCCTCCACAAAATGTTTAACAGTTCTCACCTCTTGGGCCTCCACAAAATGTTTAACAGGTCTCACCTCTTGGGCCTCCACATAATTTTTAACACGTCTCACCTCTTGGGCCTGCACAAAATGTTTAAGAGGTCTCACCTATTGGGCCTCCACATAATTTTTAACGGGTCTCACCTCTTGGGCCTCCACAAAATGTTTAACAGGTCTCACCTCTTGGGCCTCCACAAAATGTTTAACAGGTCTCACCTCTTGGGCCTCCACAAAATGTTTAACAGGTCTCACCTCTTGGGCCTCCACAAAATGTTTAACAGGTCTCACCTCTTGGGCCTCCACAAAATGTTTAACAGGTCTCACCTTTTGGGCCTCCACAAAAGGTTTAAGAGGTTAACAGTGGAAAGCAGCCAAAAGTGAAGTGCCATCTGTATGAAGTGCCATTTCCTCCTCCACCTCCTCCTCCTCCTCCTCCTCCTTAACCGCCGTAGAATTGCTCCGTAAATAAGAAAAATGTATATATTTATGGCTCACCTCTTGGGCCTCCACATAATTTTTAACAGGTCTCACCTCTTGGGCCTCCACATAATTTTTAACAGGTCTCACCTTTTGGGCCTCCACAAAAGGTTTAAGAGGTTAACAGTGGAAAGCAGCCAAAAGTGAAGTGCCATCTGTATGAAGTGCCATTTCCTCCTCCACCTCCTCCTCCTCCTCCTTAACCGCCGTAGAATTGCTCCGTAAATAAGAAAAATGTATATATTTATGGCTCACCTCTTGGGCCTCCACATAATTTTTAAGAGGTCTCACCTCTTGGGCCTGCACAAAATGTTTAAGAGGTCTCACCTCTTGGGCCTCCACATAATTTTTAACAGGTCTCACCTCTTGGGCCTCCACAAAATCTTTAAGAGGTCTCACCTCTTGGGCCTCCACAAAATCTTTAAGAGGTCTCACCTCTTGGGCCTCCACAAAATCTTTAAGAGGTCTCACCTCTTGGGCCTCCACAAAATCTTTAAGAGGTCTCACCTCTTGGGCCTCCACAAAATCTTTAAGAGGTCTCACCTCTTGGGCCTGCACAAAATCTTTAAGAGGTCTCACCTCTTGGGCCTCCACAAAATCTTTAAGAGGTCTCACCTCTTGGGCCTCCACAAAATCTTTAAGAGGTCTCACCTCTTGGGCCTCCACAAAATCTTTAACAGGTCTCACCTCTTGGGCCTCCACAAAATGTTTAAGAGGTGTCACCTCTTGGGCCTCCACATAATTTTTAACAGGTCTCACCTCTTGGGCCTCCACATAATTTTTAAGAGGTCTCACCTCTTGGGCCTCCACATAATTTTTAAGAGGTCTCACCTCTTGGGCCTCCACAAAATGTTTAACAGGTGTCACCTCTTGGGCCTCCACATAATTTTTAACAGGTCTCACCTCTTGGGCCTCCACATAATTTTTAAGAGGTCTCACCTCTTGGGCCTCCACAAAATCTTTAAGAGGTCTCACCTCTTGGGCCTCCACATAATTTTTTAGAGGTCTCACCTCTTTAGCCTCCACACAATTTTAAGACGTCTCACCTCTTGGGCCTCCACAAAATCTTCCATGAGCCTCTGGCCAGCCCACGGCCTCTTCCTGCCTTTTGCGGTCCTACGCATCCCTCAACATCCCCACTGTTTTACCTGCTAGACATGACACTGGGCCAGGTCGGGTCACTGACATCTCTAGCGCCAACAATTTGGGCATTTTAAGGCTTCTGCATGTGTTTGAGTTGTTTTTACATTTTAAAGAAGACATGTCTGACCACATTTCACACACACACACAATGACAATTAGGGGTGGGGTCTATTTGCTTTCCCCCTTGCCTATGCCATCTGAGGTTGTCATAGGCAACGTGATTTTAAGGGGTGCAGAATTTCATCTTCTTTTTTGTCTAGTTTGGCTTGGGGTCCATGGCAATGTAGAGGAAAGAAGGTTTCCTTGTATGGTCTCACTTTACAGAGAGGTTATATTGTGTTTGGAGTGTATTGTTGAGAGGCTGTGATAGTGGTGTAATAGTGCGACTTGGGCGCGTTATATGCACCCAGACATGCTTCCCCTGCTGTCCCAGTTGCATTCCAGCAGTGTTGGCATCCTTTTCTGAGGTTCCAGGGTGGACTTGGTGACCTCCAAGTGGTCGAATTGAGATTTCCAAGTGGCGAGCATTTTTTCCCCATAGACTTTAATGGGATTCGATATCTGGTCGAATAGTCGAATTTCGCGGTCTATTCGAATCGAATTTCGAAATTTCGAATATTTCACTACTCGCTCATCTCTACTAATTAACATTTGATTATAGTATTTAATTATTAAATTTGTGTAACTACTTAGATTAATTGGAAAAAAATTACAATACCACCTTCACTTTTGTACGTTCTAAAAGTTTATTATTATCTTACTGGTGATTTGTAAAAGCATTTTTAAAGGTCTTCACAATTAGACTACCATTTTAGTGAACTGTACGCCTAGATTGCTGTGTTAGGTAAATACACTAAACCCCGACAAAAAAGAGAAACACTAACACCTGCTCATCTAACATCAAATGTATTTATTGATGACAAAGATAAAAATAAAATTCTCATACTAAAATCACATCATGGTCAGATAATAAATGACGGTGGAAAGGAACAAGCACAAACAGACACGGACAATGCTGGGTGGAATCATGTAACATCCCAACACAGCTGAGTATATACATATGTTGTCACACAGATAAAGTGCCTAGTGCAAAAATAAATCAACTAAATAGTTCATAGTAACAACAGTGATTTGTGCAACCTCACATTGCACCAAGCTCCAACTGTGACCATATAAATAAATAATGTATATGAGGAATACCGACCAGTATGTCCATCACCCCAACATACGATTCACCAAGATGGCTTCATCAGGGGATGTCGGATGCTGATATATTTTTGCACTAGGAACTTTATCTGTGTGACAACATATGTATATACTCAGCTGTGTTGGGATGTTACATTTTGGTGAACTGCTGACTTGTTCTTAGTAAGCAGAATATTAAAGTTGCATAGTAAAAGCAGATGTGGATCCTCTTGAAGATATTTTGAGGCTACTCCAAAGGGCATTATCTAAGTGACCCCCTGGTCTTCACCCTTTAACCCTTAAATATGAATCTGGACTCCACTACAAAGGAATCACAAGGCTGATACCTCTTGGAGTAATCTCTGTTCAAGTGACAGCTGACCCACAGGAGTCAAGAGACACAGGGATTGGAAAAAAAAACAAAAAAACATACTCAAGGACTGACCATGGTGAGGGCATGCAGAGTTTGTGCAATTTGATAAAGATGTGTTGGTTGTATTTTAATTTTGGGATGGACAGAAATACCATTGTCCCATAGAGTAACAAGAAGTGGCAATGCACACATTTAGTCACTGCTGCATAATTTATCCTGGATCCTGGGATGGGGTGGGGGTGGGGGGTCATTGGATATTACCTAGTTCAATCTTATATGTATTATCTTTGCCATAGATAGATGATGATTGACAGATGGAATATCCATTTAAATATAACAAAAAAAATTCTCTTCTCAATTGATTCCCTATATTTTTAACATTGTCCCCCACAAACATACTGTAAATGGCTAATAAAATGCTTAAATAACTCCACCCACAAAGAACATTTATCACCTGTCAATAGGATTTTGATTGCAGGAACCCTCACCTATATGAACCCCACAAATCATTTGAAAGAGAGTCTTTAGCCACTATTTTTCCTCTCTGAATGCTTATAATGAGGAGAAATTTGAATAAAGCAATAGTCATGCATGCACCCTCTTTCACCATTCAATGTCTGCCTCATAGAAATGAATGGCATAGCAGTGCA
This sequence comes from Rhinella marina, assembly GCA_900303285.1. Taxonomy (NCBI): domain Eukaryota; kingdom Metazoa; phylum Chordata; class Amphibia; order Anura; family Bufonidae; genus Rhinella; species Rhinella marina. The sequence continues at coordinate 100,998 of ONZH01014042.1, read as the reverse complement.
AAATATGACCTCTGGACCTGCAGTAGGAACCAGTGATCAGACATTTATCATCTATCATTTCAATCGGTGATAAAAGTCCTTTGTGTGATGATCCCTTTATAGAAAGGTGAACCAAAGCATAACCATACCATTCTTGTGAGAATTTAGTAATCCTGAGAAATACTTATTTTTTGTAACTAAGGTTTTTAGTGCATCATGGGCCAGGACACTGTTTGGTGCACGATCGCTCTGCCATAACAATACTTAGCACCTCCCCCTCTTGTGTGATTGACAGTCCATGAGATTTCAATGCAATTCTTGCAATGAAGTGAGGGAGGCCATGCATATCAAATGGAATGACCCTGACCCATGGTGCACTGAAAGCCTTATTAGGATAATGATTAAAATATGCATTTCTCAGGAATAGAGAAAATACTTTCACAAGGAAGTTATGTTTTGTGGCACCTAACCTTAATGGTGGGTAATTTTGGAGGTGACAGAATCGCTTTAAGTCCAAAATGGACATAAACAGAAGGACAGAATTTACAAAAAGCTAAAAGACAAATTACTTTGTATCTGCTGTTAAGCTATCATAATTGTCACAATTGCCTTTTTAAATAGCCTTGGACATTTTAAGAATATAAAATATGAATTGCATTAATTGAATTCCCTTGTAATGACATGTTAGACCTTAGGATAAAATCAACAGTGTTTTATAGTTCCAACAATGGGGATGAGAATGTAAGAAATCTCATCCACATCCCACAGAAAAAATCTGCAGCATATTTTAACCTGCAGCATGTCCGTTTATGCTACATATTTTCATTGCAAATGTCATCTTTTTCAAAGCAGTGCAAATTAATATGAAAATCTGCAACAAAGCTGCAAGTAACGCATGATTATTTTGATGGTGATTTGGTACTGATTTTGATGCAGAAACTCAAATTCCACCCTATGTAGTTCTACCCTAAAAATAATTTCATATTGGAAAGAAATTAATTAGTTTCAGTGCTTATGAGAGGAAGGTGCCCCGTTAGGATTCCCATGGGGTTGTGTTATTTTAACTTTCTTTCTTTACATTTTAAATTTACTTTCCTTTAATTAGGATTTCTGTTTTGCATAATCCCTGCCATTTGGAATGACCTTGTTTTCTTTCGTTCCTCTGCTTCCTCTATTATCCTCTTTATTCTTCTTAGATGTACTGCTGCTTTAGATTTGATTAATCTAACATTTCTGTTTCATTTATCTGAGAGTAAATCTTATCTCATTGTCTCTAGTTCCTTTCACAATGCTCGTCAACAGTATATATTTTTTTCTGTAGCATTTTTTATGTTCCTCCTTTTGTATAAAATGTTTTCATTTCTGTATTTAAATAAAATAATGGAGCTTTGTGATCATTATGATAATGTCTCATCAATGTCAACATACTCATGAAAGAACATAGTCAAGGTTTTTTTTGTCTTTTCATTTTATGGTAAATTGGACGATAGCTCTATACTGTACATTGTAAAATTCATTCATATGTACAGTATACAACAAAAATAACATACTCTATTTTAAATCACTAATAAAAGGTACAGTACCTATACATTAAAGTGGAATAAATGTAAACATATACAGTATGTAATAAATCCATTATATCACAGTGTGGTTATTAATTTGAAATCATATGTTCAATTATTTTACAATATGGTGAATTAACAATGATCTCTTACTGGCCCACATTACTGTAGAAAATATTAATTTTACAAGAATTCAACCTGCAGTGATCTACAGCATACATGGTTGATCAGCAAGCACATTTCAGATATAATATGCAAACTGTTGGTTGAAAGTAAGAAGCCTGAGAACGTAAGATCACCTGTAATGCCTTCCAGCCAGCCAATCCGCAGATAGCCATCCCCTTTGATGTCACAGCCCTTTAAAATGAAGGCTCTGCCATTTTTTTGTGAACTGAGAATAGGGAGTGATGTATCAAGCACTCATGTGCTAGGGACAGTGTTGCTGAAAATGATTAGTAGAAGAATTTTGGAGAGGGAGAGTTAAGGAAGTCTTATTCTGCATCAGTTTTGTTTATTTATTCTTACACTTACTTTTTCCTACATCAGCTATAAATATAATCCAATACCAATAAGATGGAAGCTTTTATTATTCCACTGTCAGCATGCCAACCAACACCATTCAGTCTACACCCCCTGGGGGGGTTTAATGATGACCATCCTCATCTTTTGCTGCCTTTACTTCTTCCAAATCATATTTCAAAGTATCCATGTCCTAGCAAGTTAGCAAAATGCAGAGAGAAGAGGAGCTGGATGTTCCTGATGACATATTCTCAATGATATTAGATGATGTGGAAAAGGAGGAAAAGAAGATGGCAGAAGTAGGGCTCCTACCTGTATGGCAGGAGAGTGCTGGGCTTGGAGAAGTGGGTATGCAAGAGCTGATTAATAGTCTGTGTTTACTATTAAATAACCTGCAGTAGATTGCAGGCCAGAACAGCAATAATTTGCATATTGCCCTCTTAACCTAACTAGCTAAACCCCATATTAGCAACAGTCCCTGTTTAACCCCTTCACCCCCGGAGCTTTTTTCGGTTCTGCATTTTCGTTTTGCGCTCCCTGCCTTCAAACAGCCATAACTCTTTTATTTTTCTGTTCACATAGCTGTATGAGGGCTTGTTTTTTGCGGGACAAGTTGTACTTTCCAACGCCACCATTTAATATTGCATACGGTGTAGTGGGAAGCGGGAAAAAAATTCCAAACCGGGTGAAATTGCAAAGAAAACGCTATTCCGCTACAGTTCTACGGGTTTCTTATTTACAGCGTTCGATGTGCATTAAAACTGATCCATTACTTTCATTCTACTGGTCAGTACGAATCCGGCAATACCTAATATGTATAGTTTTTCCTGCGTTTTCATAGTGATAAAATAATTAGAAAGTTGCCCTTTTTTTTTTTTTTTTCCTTGTCAAATCTTGACCCCTATAACTTTTTGGTATTTATGTGTACAGAGCTGTATGGGGGCTCATTTTTTTGCGGGACGATCTGAAGTTTTTATTGATACCATTCTGGGGTGTGTATGACTTTTTGATCACTTTTTATTTAATTTTTTTTAGAAAAAAAAAGCGACAAAAAACGGCAAATCGCCATTTGGACGCTTTTTTCCGCCACACAATTCGCTGTATTGGAATTTTTTTTTATATTTTAAAAGTACGGGCGTTTTCGGTCACGATGATACCCATGATGTCTATATTTATTGTTATTTAGGTATTTATTTTTTACTTATACGGAAAGGGGGCTGATTTGAACTTTTACATCTTTTTTATTTTTTATATATTTTTTAACTTTTTAAAAAAAATTTTTTTTTACTATTAGAAAGCTCAAATATGGGCTTATATATTGTGGCTTTTTTTTCTTTATGAGCAATTCTGGGTTTTATAGACTCAGAAAGCCATGAATTGCTCATTTCTTATCCTGGCCTGCCATCTAGTGGCCAGAATAAGAATTGCACTTTGAAAACTGTAATCCTCACCAGCGAGGATTACAGTTTTCATATGGTGTACAGACACCCCGATTGGCCACACGGGGTGTCTGTACACCACCCGGAAGCGAACGCTTCCGGGTTTAGCCACAACTAGATGCCGTGATCACGTGTGATCACGGCATCTAGTCAACCCGGAAGACGCCGCCGATGTAGTAGGTAGCGGCAAGTCTCTGCTGTTAGAAACAGCAGAGACTTGCCGGCCATGACGCCCGCCGCACCCGCGAGCGGGCGCCATGTGCCCGCATCGCCCCAGCGCCGTACATGTACGGCGCTGGGGGTGAAGGGGTTAAAGGTGCATTACAGCTAATAAAAATAAATAAAGAAGGACTATATAGTACAGTGCAATCTTCATCAGTAAATGAAAAGGCAGCTTTGGACTAATTGGCTATGTGGGTCGTCACCACACCATGGCTTCTCCTAAGGCAGAGTGGCCTAGGTATACTTGACTGAATTAATTTGTAACAAATCAAATTTCTTAGCAAACTTTGGCAAAGTTGCCAAATTGAATTTTTCAAAACGTTGCTCATCTCTACTCATAATGCAACTCAGTATAACATGGCATGCTGTGCACCTTCTGCCAAACCTCAAGCAAGAATTGAAGATTGCTGCATAATGTAGATTTAATATAAAAAAATGATAATGTACTGTATATATGCATAGCAATTTTGGGGAAAAAGAATAGTGCTTTATCAAAGATATACCAAGCTGTAACCCCAAAACACCATTCTTTTACACCCGCCCATCCATTCATTAAACCCATCTGTCACATATTATGTAGGACCCCCTTCTGTCATAAAAACAGATCTAAACTCCCCAAGATGTCTGTCTGAAAGTATGCCAGTGGCATAAGGCATTATCATGAGATCCTTTAAGTGTTATAAACTGCAAAGTGGAATCTCCATAGGTCAGACTTGAGCTCATCACCTTGAACTTTTTGGTATGTTCCTCAAACAATTCCTGATATTTTATCTTTTTTTTTTTTTTTACTTTTTTTTTACTTTGTGGAAGAAATCAATATCCTGCTGAAAAAGGCCTCTGCCATTAGCATTTGCCACCCACTTGCATCAGTGAGCCTAGTATACCCAAGAAGATCACGTAACCTATTATTTGGTTGTGATTCCATGGACCACTATTGTAATGTACTAACCCCTGCATACCTGGAACACCCTACAAGACCTGTTGCTTTGTAAATGCTCTGAGTTTTTTAGTCATCACAACTTGACCCTTGTCAAAACCATTCAGATCTTTATAGTTACCCATTTTTCTTGCTTTCAAAACTTCAACTTCGGGAACTAACTATTCACTTGCTGTATTATCCATCCCATCCTCTGACAGATGTCATTGTCAGGAAATAATGTTTCATATACAAGCAGGACAAATAGATATTTAGTGTTCTTGATTTAGCTAAACACGTGAAATATAATACAATATTGAGGTACTTTTAACAAACAAATTGTCTCTCTTTCTTCAGACCAGTCGTGATAAAATCCATCTTGAATATGGGTGATTGAATCTTTTCTATTAGATAAAGCTTGCAATTTACATATGTAAAGTTTCAGTCTGCATTAAAAAAGAACTCTTAAGAATACAATTGTTTAAACACGAACAAGTGGTTACGCTTTTTTCCCTAGCTTTCCAACATTTATCTGTAGAGTTAGAAATTTTCAAAAGAGTTTTGTGTATGAAAAATGTAATATGTTAGTCCGACTTGCAAAATATGATAAAATAAAAAAAAACCTGTTTATGATTTTTTAATAAATAATATTTTTGCCTCCACAATGGAAATTTTATGACATGTTAAAATAATTTTAAACTTTTTATATGAATTCACTGTTCCAATAAACAGAATTATACATGAGTTTTTGACACAAAAAACATATAGATAGATAGATAGATAGATAGATAGATAGATAGATAGATAGATAGATAGATACTAGCAGAAGAACCCGGCTTTGCCTGGGTATATTTCATCTATTTCATTTAATGTTTCTGTGTGTGTCGTTGCAGAGAGAAAGTCAATGCAGCTGACAGAAGTTGATTTTTACCTTCATTTTTTCAATCCCCATTGGCTGCGGAGTGGGAGGGGGCATGACCTGACCGGGTCGGGGGCGTGGCTTAGTAGGGCTTTGGGGGGTGGGCGTTGCTTTTAAGTCCTTCTTTTGAGAGTGGCTTGAATTACAGGTCAATGCCATGGTAATTTATGAGGACACAAAATGGGTAGCAGTGGAAGAAAACATTGCTTCGCATGGGTATATTTAATCTATTTCATTTAATGTTTGTGTGTGTGTCATTGCAGAGAGAAAGTCTCCTTCCCACCCATTCCTGTAGTTGACAGTTGATTTTTAGCTTCATTTTTTCAATCCCCATTGGCTGCGGAGTGGGTAAGGGTGTGGCCTGACTGGGGGCGTAGTTTAGCAGGACCTTGGGGGGGTTGCTTTTAAGTCCTTTTAGTGGAAGAAAACATCTTTTATTACTACTGAACGGTAGTAGTCTAATATTAGTCTATTTCATCTAATGTTTCTGTGTGTTTTTGCAGAGAGAAACTCACCCTCCCAACCCTGCAGCTGACAGAAGTTTATTTTTACCTTCATTTTTTCAATCCCAATTGGCTGCGGAGGGGGAAGGGGGCGTGGCCTGACATAGTCGGTGTGTGGCTTAGTGAAACCTGGAGCAGGTGTTGTAAGTCCTTCTTTTGAGAGTGGTGTGAATCATAGGTCAGTGCCATGGTAATTTATGAGGACACGCAATGGGTAGCAGTGGAAGATTTACTACTGAATGGTCATAGTCTAAAATTAGTCTAAAACATAAGTTATATTTATGGTAACCGGAATACCCCTTTAACAGTATCATCCACAGCGCTCTGCCCCTTTAAAGCATTGAATAGAAATGACTGGATTGTTACCTGAGATCCTCAGCTGGCTGCTAATTACCTGGCTGTGTTGTTATGGAAACCTGCCCTCCCTGTGTGTGTCTGTGCAGAGAATGGCAGTTGGGGTTTAAAACCAATGCTGTCAGGCTAATATTGGCTAATGCAGGTCATATTTTGGGAATATCTTGGGAACATTATGTCCTAGAGAGATGAGACCTGGTCTAAAACCTTCCTGGGCACCTGATGTACCTGTGTGCCGAGTTTGGTGAAAATCGCTCCCGTAGTTTGGTTGTGCATAGAGAACAGACAGACATAATATATATATATATATATATATATATATATATATATATATATATATATATATATATATATATATATATATATATATATATAAAGCAGGCAGCACTCTCAATTAAAAAAGTAGAAAAAATATAATGTTTTTTAACCATGTGGGAGACGCAACATTTCGGCTCTAACTGAGCCGTTCTCAAGCTTAGTTAGAGCCGAGAAATGTTGCATCTCCCACATGGGTAAATAAACTTTATATTTTTTCTACTTTTTTAATTGAGAGTGCTGCCTGCCTTTTGTTTCTCAATACCATTGATCTTGGTCGGATCTCTGGTCGTGCACCTCCTTCATTACATACAGTGCTGCTGTATATATATATATATATATATATATATATATATATATATCTTAATAATATAAAAATGAATTTCTGTCTGTCTGTCTGTCTGTCTGTTCTCTATGCGCGACCAAACTACTGGACCGATTTTCACCAAATTCGGCACACAGGTACATCAGGTGTCCGGGAAGGTTTTAGACCAGGTCTCATCTCTCTAGGATGTACCGTTCCCGAGATATTCCCAAAATATGATCTCCATTAGCCAACATTACAACTGGGAGCTTTGGTTTTAAACTCCAACTGCCATTCTCTGCAAAGCCACACAGGAGGGCAGGTTTCCATAACAACCAGGTAATTATCAGCAGCTGAGGATCTCATCCATTTCTATTTACTGACACTGTTAAAGGTATTCCGGTTACCATAAATATAACTTATGTTTTTTTCTATTACTACAGTTCAGTAGTAATAAAAGATGTTTTCCTCCACTGCTGCCTATTGCGTGGGCTCATAAATAAGCATGGTATTGACCTTTAATTCAGGCCACCCTAAAAGAAGTACTTAAAACCCCGCCCCAGGTCTCACTAAGCCACACCCCCAACTCTGTCAGGCCACACCCCCTTTCACTCCGCAGCCAACAGAGATTGAAAAAATAAAGGTAAAAATCAACTTCTGTCAGCTGCAGGGATGGGTGGGAGATTGACTTTCTTTCTGCAACAACACACACAAACATTAAATAAAATAGATTAAATCCACCCATGCGAAGCGTCTTGCTAATCCACGCCCCCGACTCTGTCAGGTCACGCCCCCTCCCACTCCGTAGCCAACGGGAATTGAAAACTTCTGTTTGCTGCAGGGGTGGGAGGGTGAATTTCTCTCTGCAACGACACACAAAAATTTTAGATGAAATAGACTAATTATAGACTACAACTGTTCGAATCGTCTTGCTAAGTCACGCCCCCAACTCTGTCAGACCACGCCCCCTCTCACTCATCAGCTATTCTGCAACGACACACAGAAACATTAAATGAAATAGATTAAATCACCTATGCGAAGCGCTTTGTTAAGCCACGCCCCCAACTGTGTCAGGTCACGCCCCCTCCTACTCCACAGCCAACAGGGATTGAAAAAATGAAGGGAAAAATAAACTTCTGTCAGCTGCAGGGGTGGGAGGGTGAATTTCTCTCTGCAATGACACACAAAATTTTAGATGAAATAGACTAATTTCAGACTACAACCGTTCAAAGCATCTTGATAATCCACACCCCCAACTCTGCCAGGCCATGCCCCTCCCACTCCGTAGGCAACGGGTATTGAAAAAAATCAGCTGCAGGGGTGGGAGGGTGAATTTCTCTCTGCAATGACACACAAAAATCGTAGATGAAATTGACTAATTTTAGACTACGACCATTCAGTACTAATAAAAGATGTTTTTTTCCACTGCTACCCATTGCGGGTCCCCATAAATTACCATGTCATCGACCTGTAATTCATGCCACTCTGACCCCCGCCCCAGATCTCGCAAAACCACGCTCCGACTCTGTCAGGCCACGCCCCTTCCCACTCCGCAGCCAACGGGGATTGAAAAAATGAAGGTAAAAATCAACTTCTGTCAGCTGCAGGGGTGGGAGGGAGGTTGGATTTCTTTCTGCAACAACATACAGAAACATTAAATGAAATAGATTAAATATACCCGTGCAAAGCAATGGTTTCTTCCACTGTTACCCATGGCGTGTCCTCATAAATTACCATGGCATCGACCTGTAATTCTGGCCACCATCAAAAGAAGGACTTAAAACCCTGCCCTAGGTCTTTCAATGTCACGCCCCCGACTCAGTCAGGCCATGACCCCTCCCACTCCGCAGCCAATGGAGATTGAACAATTGAAGGTAAAATCAACATCTGTCAGCTGCAGGGATGGGAGGGAGGATGACTTTCTCTCTGCAACGACACACAGAAACATTAAATGAAATAGATTAAATATACCCGCGCAAAGCAATGTTTTCTTCCACTGCTACCCATTGTGTTTCTTCATATTACCATGGCATTAACCTATAATTCAGGCCACCCTGAAATGAAGGACTTAACCCCCCCACCCGTGTCCCATTAAACCACACCCCCTCCCACTCCGCAGCCAATAGGGATTGAAAAAATGAAGGTAAAAATCACCTCCTGTCAGCTGCATTGACTTTCTCTCTGCAACGACACACAGAAACATTAAATGAAATAGATGAAATATACCCAGGCGAAGCCGGGTCTTTCTGCTAGTATATATATATATATATATATATATATATATATATATATATATATATATATATAATTCAGTAAAAAACACTACTTTAAAGCTATCATATGATGAAATACAATGATTTTTACTAGGTGGATATCGCTGTTTAAAGTCTGTCACCATGGTAGCTGAGCTGGAATCTCCTCCCAGATTATGTCCTTTATTGGTGTTCATTACATCTCTAGTGGCTTTTATACCAAATTCTACTCTGTGTAACCAAAGAAAACAGATGGGCAGTTGGAATTACGTAGCTGATTATTGAAAGGAGATCTTTTCTGTTATTCCAAATACATTCTTTAAACTCTGTTGAAATCACTCAGTGTATCATTTCCTTTCAATGCCTTTAAGCACTAAATATTTTATTTTGATAGAAGAACTGTGGAAGAACACAGGGGTGGCTATAGTGCTTTTGAACTTTGAAAGCATTCAACACTATCCTTGATAGATACCTAATGGCTAAATTAATGTTTATTGGTTTAGAAAATATTGTTTGTAAAACTGTCTCAAGGATCATATACAGAAAGTTTTGGTAAATTCCTACTTTCAAAGGTCCTTGGTACCCCAAGGTTCAGTGGTTGTAAATTATAAATCAGATAGAGGATGGGATTAAGAGCACTGTTTCTATTTTTGCAGATGACACCAAGCTATGTAGTATACGGCAGTCTTTGGAAGATGTTCAGACTTGGAAAGTTTATTTCAGTATCCACATGGCCAATACGATTCAATATTGATAAATGTAAAGTTAGGCATCTTGGTACTAAAAATCTATGTGCTTCAAATGTCCTAGAGCGAGTAACTCTCACACTAGTAGAGAAGGATCCGGGTGTACTTATAGATCCTGGACTAAATAACAGTATGCAATATCAATCAGCTGCTTCTAAGGTCAGCAGAATTCTGTTGTGTAAAGGTGGATTTAGACTCACCAATAGCCTGGCCATCTAAATGTGCCATTCGCTCATTCATCGGGTGATCATGTCGCTCATGTGGGCACCACCAATCATGGCTTCTGAGCAGCATATCTTGTGGTTTAAGCAGCAATATGCTGCTTAGAAGCTATGATTCTGTATGAGGACATGGGAATGCCATAGCAATCCCTCATCCTCATACAGTGAAGGAGATCACTGCATGTAAATGTGCGGTCTTCTTCACTGAATGAGCAGCCGACTGCTGAATGAGCAGCTTCTTCAGTCAGTGCATCTAAATTTACCTTAAGAAAAGAGTCATGGATTTATGGGACAAGGATGATATATAGCTACTTTACAAAGCATTGGTATTGCCTCATGCTATGATTAGGAAATGTGTCAAAAAGCAGCTCCAATACCCTCCAAAGATAATTGGCACATACTTTGTATATAGCAAAAAAGTTTAAATCTCCAGAGTCAATAAGGTTCCTTCACCATAGAAGCAGTGTATCTGTATTGTCTGTCCCAGGAGCTCGTCACAGCAGAAACAGTTCTTAGAACAGAAAAATATTACACGTATCTAGATATTTAAGATTTTATTGTGAATGTTGATCAGGACTGGTCCCCACTTAGGGCTGAAAAGGAAATATTTCTGATATTTTTAGAACAAACTGGTTCATGCATTATGAGTTTCCTTTCCTTCCCTCCCCTGGATCAATAAGGTATAGCCATAGCGTTTCCTTTATTCTCATTCATTCCAACCCCTTGCTTGAACTTTATGAACTTATGATTTAAAAAAAAAAAAATCTGATTTTTTTTTCCAAAAAATAAATTGTAGACTGGGCTAACAAATATACGAGGGCTCTCCAGGGCGTTCTCATGTAAAAACAAGAACACTAGTGGACTTTGATATTCCAGTCCTGAGTGAAGACATCTATGATTCTCTAGTTTATGCAAAACCACTTGTTTATATAATGTATTATTATGTAAACGATACAATACAAATTAACATAAAAAGTGCACACCTATGCAAACAGTTATATAAGCCGTTTGGATGCACAAATATATTTGGACTGCATTAAACCAAGTTTTTTGTTTGCTTTTTTTTTTTTTTTTTTTTGTTTTTTTAATCTGCTTCCCAAAGCAAAGTTCTTGTTCTATAGCAGGATTGAAAATGAAAGAAGGATTGGAAGTTGTCATGGAAAAACTGGATAAAACCCACCTTAGTATATATAATATGTTTTGATTATCATGTGTGTTTAGAAGGGTTTTCTATATTTGCATCAACATTCTTTAACAATGTCATCTTTGAGTGTGTATTTTTATCACTTTTTATTCCATTTTTATTGGGAGATAAAGTGCTGAAAAAATGAAGATTTAGCCATTATGATTTTTTTTTCCATTATACCGTTTGGCGTATGGGTTGAATATTTTCATATTTTAATAGCATGGGTGTTTTTGGACACAGTGATACCTATGTTGTTTATTTTATATAATGTTTACTTTTATTTACATTTTGGGGGTTAATTTAATTTTTATATTTTATATGCATTTATATTTTTAAATACTTTTTATTCTTTTATTTTACACTTTTTAAATTTTCCCTGGGGAACTTGATCATGTGATCAGTAGATTTTCTCATAGGCTCCAGTGCATTCACATTGGTGTCTATGAGAATTTTATAATGTTCTTATGGAGTCTTTCCATAGGAACATAGGTGAGGCAGCCTCGGATCATGCAGGAGAGGACTGAGGCTGTTGCACACAGTATGCAGGGAGTTTTTCTAGGTGCAGTAATATAGACTCTGGGTTTTTTACCTCTCTGATGCCATGGTCATGTTTAGCCATGGCATCTGAAGGGTTAAATAACTGTATTCAGCATTAATGCCAATCACAGACATTAGCCCTCGGTATCTGCTGCTTAAAACAGCAGGTTCCTGGCAGCTACAGTATAGTACCCACTGAGCTCAGGAGCAGGCGTCATTTATAAACTCCAGACTTCTGTCATATATGCATAGCAGCAGTTCTGAGAAGGTTAAAATAATCATCGATGAAGGTAGTTATATTTTGTAATGTTTTTCATTTACCTTTACATATAACCATGACTATGAAGTTCTTTCTTATTTCCTATTACATGAGGTAAGCAACGGCATGATAATATCTGTTAAAACCATAGCAATCCTAGAAAACTTTTTAAAGTTTTATTTTGCTGTCATAAGTACTCAGAAGCACTATATTATAAAAACATTTTATAACCAGGGGCGAGACATGCTCTTCTTGTGCACAAGCATTCCTTAATTGCTTTCTTATTTATCACAGCAATTTTAAATATTTCTCATTTCCTCAACCTCCACTCCCTGGAGACGAATGTAGTATTCAATGTGTGTGTCCCCTTCCTCCAATAATATAATAAACAGAAGCACACAATGTACCCCAGTACTAGAACTTAATCAGCCACTCAGACGCAGCAATTGCTTTGACAAATATATATTTTTACCAGATAAGCACACTTCTGTTTTGCTTCTAAAGGAGAACTGATAGTTCTTTGATTTGCTATATACTGTATGATTGTCAAATTCAATTTAGATTAGTTTTTTGCTCTTCTATTAAATCCAGCATCTGGATCTGAATACTTTAGTATTTGCATATAAAAAAAAATTTAGCATAGCCACTGAGTTATTCAGTAAAACATATCCGTATGGATTACCTGCTATTTTTACTTTTTCCATATTCCTCTGTCTGTTTCGCCACACATGTTCAATTCCATCCTTTAACTGCCACAAGCACTATTTTCTATTACAGGCTATAACAGTTAGAGGGAGAGAGTTGCAGTAGAAAGGACAGGCCCCTTAGACTGGTTTCACACAAGCAAGTTCAATATGTTGAACTTGCAGCATGCATCTGCATGAGCTCCTGTCCTGACCTACGTAGCACTGATAGGATTGCATAGCATTATATTGATTTATGATTCTAGGTAACCCTTAGAGTTCTGGAATGTATTGGATAACACTGACATAATGTTGTCAGTTCTGGAATGTATTCTATAACACTGACATAATGCTGCCAGTTCTGAAATGTATTGTATAACACTGACATAATGTTGTCAGTTTTGGAATGTATTGTATGACACTGACATAATGCTGTCAGTGTCATAAATACATTCCAGAACTCCAAGTTCTAAGTTCTAGCATCATAAATCAATATAATGCTATGCAATCCTATCAGTGCTCTGTAGGTCAGGATGGAATCTCTCACAAATACACGCTGCAAGTTCAACGCATTGAACTTGCTCATGTAAAACCAGCCTAAGGGGCCTGTCCTTTCTACTGCAGCTCTCCCCCTCGAACTGTCACAGCTTATAACAGAAAATAGTGCTTGTGGCAGTTGAACTTTCTTGTGTGAAACCAGTCTTAGAAAGGACATGCCCCCTTATATTACCAGCCTAAAATAAATCTAGCAGATCAATAAGAACAATGAATAAGGAGAGCTTCATTGATGGATCCATGTGAGGTACAGGGATGGTTCTAGCATTGTTACAAAGAGATTGCCATGGACTATATGGATTTTACATTAATTATGGGGTACTCCCTTTAACTTAGGTATTATATTATATTATATTAGTTGAGTTGTTTAGTGAATACAACTGGAATACTTTTGGGTATTATACAATGCAGTAATTCCAAATGGAAAAAAAAAAGTTACAAATTAAATAATGAAACAAATAAATAGTAATTTATCTTAGCCTTTAGCATTTTGTGGCCATTGAAACATCGAGAAACATTTTCATCTTATTTGCATTTCATCTAAAATTATAATTAGGAAAGCTTTTCAGATGACACATGTGGGAATAGCCAAAGAATAATTCAGAAGTAGTAGAAAGTCTTTTAATAAGTGGTGCTAATCCTATCTCAAATATGAAGATATTAAAGCGATTTAATACTGCACTGCAGATTATTAAAAGTGAAACAAACCATCTTTTAAAATGAATCAAAAGATTAAAGGATTTTAATATTAACAGTTATGTGTCTACACAACCTTTGTGCGTGTGTGTGGAAATATATCCATAATGGGTGAGACCTGATAATAATAGGAGAAGGGTGGTGCAGCGATTTAAATTGAAGTATCTGAGTTGTGAAAGTTAGACATAACTCTAATATAAGCTTATACAGAGTGCACAGTATATGCGGGTGCAGCTTCCTCACTATTGCCCAATAGTCTATGGCAACATTGTCTAGGTAGGATACACTCTGGAAAGGCTAAAGCTTTTGACAGCCAAATTCTTTCCAGAAAAATAACAAGGTGTGAACTGTGCCCCCAATTCTGGCAGAGATTCTGCTTACGGTGGTTCTTCTCCCTTAGACCACTGAGGAAGCCAGTCAATACTCTTTTTATTTTATTTATCACTTTTATTTATTCTCTTTGCTGATAATAATTTTGATTGATTTGTGACCCTTTCTTTAATACTAATTTATACATTCAATCCAGTATACTATAACATTTTCCGGGGGTTTTCTTCTTTATTATGTGTGCAACCCACTTTTATATAAAGTGTCCTTACAAAACTATTTTCACTCTTTGATGTGTTTCCTTTAGGTGCCCTGTCTTTTTTATTTTTTTTGTTTCATTCCTCACTATGATTCTCAGTGTGCACATATATTTGTGTGTACATAATACATAACCAGATTCTTATATAAAGTATTTTTTTTTAATCTCCACTATTATTAATAAAATTATTCTAAAATATTGCTTATATAAAACAATTACTTTTCTTAAATGACTTTTGACATTTTAAATTAAAACTATGAAAAAACAGTTACGAAACAATAGATTTAACTCTTAACAAACACCATCTGCTACATATAAAATTAATGCGCCACATTTGGGACTCTGTGAACTGCTCCTTTTTGGAAACCAGAATTCACTAGCACGCTCAAGATGCTTAATTTTGAATAATACATTCATTGTATTATTATGCAACCATAGGCACAGCTTGGAGCCAGAAACTGAAAAGAAATCTGAAACTGTACACCATTTGTGAGGGGCACAAAAAAATGCAAAGATTTTTTTTTTCATTTATCTGATTTATGTTATAACTACTTATTTATAAATACCACTAGATGACCTCAGATTACAAAATTATTACATAGCAAATGAATGTTGGGATAATCCTCATGCACATGTCCATGTCTGTGCTTAAATCCGTGAAAGGTGGTCAGTGATGCCTCCGTGAAGATGTGCATTTTTGCTGCCTAAGTGTCAACCGTGTTTCACTGATGCTGAACAGCTGAAAAACGAATTTTCTCTTCCTAACAATTCGTTAAACATGGATGAAACACAGATAACATCCGTGTGGCATCTGTGGTTTTCACACACCCATAGACTATTATGGGCGTGATGGAGCCATAAATATGGACAAAATAGAGCATGCATCCATGCAAAAAAAAAAGACCAACGAACCATACTAAAACACTGATGTTTGAATACACACATTAAAATAAATGGGTATATTTATTGTCCGTGGAGAACAAGTACAGAACACATCCATGGAACACTGATGCGTGAATGAGGCTTTACGCTAGTTTTAAACTTGCGCTATTTGCTCTGGCAGACTGTTTTGACAAATAACAGCCTACTGGAGCTCTCTGGATTCAGCATAGCCATATGTTATTGCAATGCCTGCCGGTTTCATTGACTATAATGTGATCCGGCAGAGATCAAGCCACTAACCATCAAATAGGCTGAGATTTGGTCACGTTTCTTGCTTCAGTCTGTGCAGCAGACCTCTTCTGGACAACAACCTAACTTCATCACTTCTCAGCGTGATGACTTTGTCGCAACAGCGGTTGTGATGATATCACTTTGCGACCACCTGCACTGCCTCATAGACTTCAGGCCTGTGGCCTATGAGAGGGAACAGTGGGGCCAGGAACCATTGGTTCCTGTGCCCCATTGCACTATTTAACTGTATTGTATAGATTGGAGGTCTGATCTGAGGTGTGTATAAATTTGTAGTGCAAGCTGGGGTCTGTATAAAATTGTGGGCTGATCTGAGGTCTGTATATATTTGTGGGCTAATCTGGGATTTGTATAAATTTTGGGACTAATCTGGGTTTTATATGAATTTGGGGATTGAATTGGGGTGTAGTCTGGAGTCTGTATGAATTTGGGGCATTAATTTTATGGTCTGTGTATGTATTAATTTAGGTATTTATCTGGGGTTTGAATTAAAAAGGTGCCAACCAGCCATGTTGAATTTATTTTTGAAAATTGATTAGAATGCTACAAAAAAGTAGTGATACTGTACCTCTTACATCCCACTGTTCTAACCACTAGTGGAGCTCTTGGTGTCATTTCCTGGGAATGACACCAAGAGCTCCCCTAGTTGTGAGATGAAGTTGAGGCTGAGGTGAAGCTCAGGATCAGTGAGCGTGGCACTGTTGTATTGTATTGTATTTCTCTTAACTGGAATTTTTTTATGCGTGGCCCATATGTCTACCTAAGTTTGAGACCACTGATCTATATGATAGATATGATAGATAGATAGATAGATAGATAGATAATAGATAGATAGTAAGTATAGTTAATGAATTTGCTGAAATTATATTCTGTTTGCTTTAATAGTAGAAGAGTTATACACAGGAGAATGGCATCTCACTACCAATTTCTATACCACGATTTGGCAAAATATTTAGCAATATTCTGACATTAATATTCATATGATGCCATTTAAAATTACAAATGAATCACAAAGCAAGATGGATAGATAGATAGATAGATAGATAGATAGATAGATAGATAGATAGATAGATAGATCTAGCCATGAGTTAGTAGTTGCACACTATAGGACATAGGTGGCCAACCCGTGGCTCTTGAGCCACATGCGGCTCTTTGCCTCTTTAAGTGTGGCTCTTTTGGTGGAGCCGGGAAGCAGTTAGGTCAGCTCACTCTCCACCCCATGCTCAGATCTCCTGTCCTGATCGAGCACCATTACTCTGCAGCTCCAGCTCACTCTTACCTACATCCCCATGTGCACAGTGTCAGAACTTAGTATGTGGAGAGTCGCGCGCCATCACCTGGCATTGTGCGCATCAGGTCACATTAGAAAGAGTGTAGCAGGTGCCCAATCAGGGGAGGTAGAAGATTTTTCTAAATGATAGAACTGAGAATCAGCGTCTGATCTAGGCATGGAAGTTTCTGATCTGAGCATGGGGGATCTGATCTGAGCATGGGGTGGGGGTCTAATCTTAGCATGGGGGTTCTAATCTAAGTATGGGGGGCAGATCTGAACAGGAGGTTCAGATCTGAACATGAGGGGTCCTGATCTGAGCATAGGGGTCTGATCTGAGCATGGGGGGATCTGAGCATGGGGGGGATCTGAGCATGGGGGGGATCTGAGCATGGGGGGGATCTGAGCATGGGTGGGGGTCTAATCTTAGCATGGGGGTTCTAATCTAAGTATGGGGGGCAGATCTGAACAGGAGGTTCAGATCTGATCATAAGGGGTCCTGATCTGAGCATAGGGGTCTGATCTGAGCATGGGGGGTCTAAGCATGGAAGGAGATATGAGCACTGAGGGTCTGACACTGAGAGACTGATTTGTTTTGAGGATCATATTTTAGGTCAGATATATGTTTAATCAGACCTAGGTGCATCTTATAGGATGAAAAATATGGTGACTTGTGTGCAAATGTATAGCTTGTGGCTCCTGGTAGTCATACGTTTTTTTCCCTGGCTCTTTGTGTCTATAAGGTTGGCCACCCCTGCTATAGGACAAAGCACCAGCCTACACACACTCCCATGGTACAGGCCACCACTGCTGAATTGCAGGCTAGTCATAACCATGGAAACGAGCAGTACATAATGTGATGGAGAAATGATTCAAGCCAGCAAAGGAAGCAATATGGACAATCACAATACATTAGTAAGTGCCATGTATTAACCCTTTTTAACCCCTTAATGACTAATGACGTACTATGTACATCATTATGTGGTGCTAGTTACCGCATCATGACGTGCACAGTACGTCATGAGCTCCAAGTGTCACCAGAAGTACACTTGCGGTGACACTTGCATGTAAACGAGTGTTACGGACAGCAGAGCTGTCCGGGCACCCAGGAAGAGGACCAATCACAGTGGCCCCTGCCTTTGAATCCCTGCGATTGGTCAGTCAGATTTGACTGACCAATCGCAGTATTCAGCAGCGCAGCTCCAATCTCCTTGAGGAGAACAAGGCTGGACTGTTATGTTTTAAATGTTCAGGATGGCGTAGCGGGACCCTGCCCTCCCCGCCCACCCGCAGCATGTAAGTAATACCGCCCCCCCTTCAATCCCCCCCAATTTCAGGATGGCCAAGCGGTATTAGATTGTCAACTGTAACATACAGCTGACAATCTACTGTAACGGCCAACATCGCTGCTGGCAGTGATGTTGGCCGTTTAACCCCTTCCATGCCGCGGTCCATAGGGACCACGGCATGGAAGGGGTTAACAGGGAGTAAGCTCCCTCCCCCATCGGGCGCTGCGGTGCTCTGGCAGTCGCTTTTTGATTGTTTGTACTATAGGGTGAATCTGGGGGGCTTCAAATGGGACATGGTGTCTAAAAACCAGTCCAGCAAAATCTGCCTTCTAAAAACCATACGGCGCTCCTTTCCTTCTGCGTCCTGCCATGCGCCCATACAGCAGTTTACCACCACATGCGGGGTGTTTCTGTAAACCGCAGAATCAGGGTAATAAATATTTGAGTTTTGTTTGGCTGTTAACCTCAGATGTGTTAAAGAAAAAATGGACTAAAATGGAAAATCTGCCAAAAAAGTGAAATTTAGAAATGTTATCTCCATTTTCCTTTAATTCTTGTGGAATACCTAAACAGTTAACAAAGTTTATAAAATCAGTGTTAAGTAAGGCCTTGTTCACACATCAGTTATTTGATCAGTTATTTCCATCAGTTATTGTGAGCCAAAACCAGGTGCGGGTCAAAAACACAAAACAGGTGCATATCTTTCCATTATACTTGATCTCTGTGGAGGCTTCACTCCTGGTTTTGGCTCACAATAACTGATAGAAATAACTGATCAAATAACTGATGTGTGAACAAGCTCTAACTTGAGGGGTGTAGTTTCCAAAATGGGATCATTTATGGGGGGTTCTACTATGTAAGCCCCACAAAATGACTTCAGACCTGAACTGGTTCTTAAAAAGTGGGTTTTGGAAATTTTCTTAAAAATTTTAAGAATTGCCTCTAAAATTCTAAGCCTTCTAATGTCCCAAAAAATAAAATGACATTTTCAAAATGATGCAAACATAAAGTAGACATATGGGGAATGTTAAATAATCAATATTTTATGAGGTATCACTTTCAATTTTAAAAGCAGATAAATTGAAATTTTGAAAATTGTGAAGTTTTCCAAATTTTTTGTAAAGTTGGGATTTTTTCATAAATAAAGGTGACATATATTGACTCAAATTTATTACTGTCATGAAGTACAATGTGTCACAAGAAAACAATCTCAGAATGGCTTGGATAAGTAAAAGTGTTCCAAAGTTTTTACCACATAGAGTGATAAATGTCAGATTTTAAAAAATAAGCCTGGTCACGAAGGTGCAAAATGGCCCCATCAGGTTAATTTTTTTTTTACCTTACATAAATGTAGTTACATTTTATAATTAAACTATGCTGATTTTTTCTCATTAACCATGTATGATTTCTCCATCTCGATATTCCAGTACATTTAGCCCATTTTGTTTACACCTTTGCAGGGAAATAAATAAGTCACAGCACATTATTTTTCATCTAGCCTCAATTAGTCCCAGCAGTGAATGTACGTAAAGCAAGTATTAGCACAGCTATTATAACATTTACTGTACTGTTATGAGAGAAAAAATAAGAAAGCAAAATTCATTTTAACTAACACTGAAACAATTGTAACTTTTTTAATGTATACTGTTCACATATTACTTTAAATTATATTCCATTAGATTATGGAGTTTTTAGAAAATGCACTCCACAGAATACATGGCAAATAATCCTTCTTTATTCAGAAAGTCAGAGAATACTGTACTGCTTATGTATTTTGTAAGTATAGAATCAGCAAAAACATACATATGCCTTAATAGACAATATCACCTGAAGCCCTGTGGGTCTTTATTTAGGCCCTGGGCTATCAATATTAAAAGATAAATGCTTATTATCATAATTGTGGAGTTTCATAGAGATGTTGTAAAGGAGGCGTCTTTGCTTTTACCCACAGAGACTGTAATCAGTATTGATTCCAGTGTTTAAGAGGTTAAATCACCAGAAGTGGAGGATTATTTCATACCAGTTGTTAATGTGGGAATGTTTAAGGGAATGTGTTATCAGAAAATGACCTTTTGTTTAAAACACTTTTTTATGTTTAACTTATTTTTCAATCATTTTTGATGATATTTTTAATTTTCAATGTCTCTTTTTATATTTAAAATAAAATTAAAAATCCTCCAGTTTTGGCATTTTGTCGGCACTTCTTGGCTTGTACAGATTACTGCAGTTAACTCATTCTAATCCTGCCTCTAATGATATCACCTCTGTGTATATATAAAACAGAATCCTCCATTCACAGTAGGTGATTGTCAGATCTTATCTATTCCTTCCTTGTACAATGACCTTTGCACAGGTCACAGATCATGTCTAGAAAACTCTACCATAGAAGTCAGTGAGGTCCCCTCCTGTCCATTGAGTCTATGGCCCATGAGGCCACCGTAAAGCAAGCTGACAGCCCCCATAATAATGTTTAGGAAATTAAATTAAAAAAAATCTACAAGCAGAAAAAAAGATTATTTATAGCTGGTTTTAATTGGGAGATAACATTTTTTCTAAAACATTTCCTTTAAAGTTGATCACAATCATGTAGGTAATTGTGTGGGCACCATTGCTATGCTGGTAAATATATAGTCAATTCAAATTATTATGACTACTTTCTACTTTTGAGGTTGGCAGAACATAGCTCTTGAAGGACGTCACATGAAGAAAGTCATCCAGTATGCCAGGGTGGCAGTATTTCTGAAGCTACACAGTTTGTGAACTGTCTATGTGATGTGCTATGTGGAAACTGCAGAGCAACACATGTCATTAGAGATTAACTTTGGCTACAAAGATGCATGATAGTGAACCAACATGCTACAGTGCAGTAGATCACCATCCAAATGAACCAGAGGTCTACCAGACGTGTCTAAAATAACATTTCAGTGAATCCTACTGCATATGGGGCTTCACAGCAGACATATAGTCACTGCACCTCTGGTAACAAAGTTGCTTCATACAAAAAGGGTTAAATGTTCACAGCAGAATCAGAATTTGACCTCCACTGATTGTCAAAGGGTGGCCTTCTCCAATGAGTAACATATTCTGTTACATTGAATATAGGGACATTGGTGTGTCAGGCAAAAAACATCAGAGAACAAGCAACCATTGCTGGAAGAAAACAAGCTGATAGTGGCAGAGTTATGTTCTGGGGAATGCTTTTGTAGCATTCTCTAGGCCCACTCATCCATGTGGAAGGCACTCTCAACCAATGTTGGTATGAATCTATCCTTGCAAATCATGTATACCCATTTCTTATAGAAAGAAAATGGAATATATAACATAGATAGAAATGTCCAACATTGGTTTGAAGAGCATGACCAAGACTTCCAAGTACTATTTTGGCTCCATATCTCAACAGATTTGACCATCTATGTACTACCTTGATCATTGTGTTTGGTCTGTTGATCCACCCCCATGCATCCTCCAGCAGCTTTGGTATGTACTGAAATCAGCATGGCTTCAGATACCTGTTACATTCTACCAGGACTATATTGAGTAACTCCCAGCCCAACTAGCTGCAGTTACTCCGATTATTAGCTGGTGGTCATAATAATGACTAATGAATCAATGAATCAACTGTATATATATATATATATATATATATATATATATATATACAAAAAGTTCAAGCAGCACACTCAGAATTAAAAAGTGCAAAAACATGGATTTATTTAACCATACAGGAAACACAATGTTTCGGTTCTATACTGGAGCCATTGTTTTTTTTTTTCATGTATGGGTAAATAAATCCACGTTTTTTGCACTTTTTATTTCTGAGTGTGCTGATTGAATTTTTTTCTTCTGTACTGAGGTTTTTTGTCAAAACCACAAGCTTGCACCTCGTCTATTTGTTTCTGTGCTGCCAATATACTTTTTATGTTTATAAATATATATAGTCACAGACTATTCCACAACAACAATATATCTGGCAAACTTACAACCATCTATGTATATAAGATATTAAGGGAAAACTAAAGTAGCATTTTTCATGGATAATAATCTGGTACATCAATGACGATCATTCATGATGTATTAATCTGTATAAATAATAAGACTTATTGCAAAAAAATGGGTGTTTAATAGCTGTTCTTCTAAATGGAAAAATGCATCCCTTAGATTACAGATTAATGTGGGCACAAATAGTTCTGCCTTCCTGGATGGTGAGTCATACATCTGCTTCTGTGATTCATTCACACAGCACTAAGCACAGGACAGAAATAAGGAATGAAAGAAAGAACTTCCTGACAAATAAACCAGTGAGAAAAACATGAACTGCTTGAAAAATCTGTCAGGCTCACAAATTGAAAACTGAATGTTTGTTACTTTCATTGTTTATTTTTTAACATAAACAGATGGATAAGAAGAAAAGATTACAAATCAGTATACATCTGCCAGATTTTCTTTTCTGATAAAAAAAGATGAAATATATATCTTCATAATAGATTATTAATGATAATAATGAGAACATATTGACAATTAAAAGTATACAAATAATATCCTTAAAATATAACAATAAATAAATACTATTTTAAACTGTCTGCAACATTTTCTCAGAAATTTCGCTAAATTTGCGACATTTCGTGATCCTTGACAGTCGACACTCATTTACTATGTGCGACTTTTGCAAAAGTCGCAACCTATGCCAGGAAACTCCCTTGTGTACTTTTACGCACAAAGGTGTAAACCACATTACACTCACACCACATAAATTATTAAGGTACATCATTTCATAAATTGTCTTGTGAAAAATTAAAGCACAATGCATACACATATTTAGTGCAAAAGAATGCACTCAAAGTAAAAAAAAAAAAAGAAATGAAAGAAATGAACTCACTTAAAGTGAAATACAAAGATATACAGAAAAATATCAACCAGGATACAAAGTAAAATATAAATTTCCCAAGCTCTCATTTCCAAAACAAATCTGTTGAAAGACATGACATTTTCACTTAGATGCCAAACCTAACACTTTTAAAGCAAAATTAATTAATTTCAGTAATTTTATACATAAATCTGTAGCCAAGATGATTATGAGACAAAGATAGTAATTATTCAAAAACAAGGCTGATCACAAATCAAAGGCAAAATGATATATTCTATTAATCATACGCTACCTTATTCAGTCAAACATGTTCTATTGCACCAGTAACTGTATGAGTTCCTGTCTGAAAAAGCCACAAGCCTTGCAGTTGAAGGTTCTGCTGTAATTGTGCACTGGGCTGATCAGAATACAGCAGCCTAAAACAGAAGCTTCAGTGTGTGTCTCTGTGTGTCAAGTATGGGGGAAGGGTGTAACAATTCCTTCATTTACAAGTGTAACTATGTGTGGATTCATTTTATTAATACTCCTGATGCCTATGACCTAAGAATTGGCAAAAATGATAACACTTTTGAGGACTCTTTTGAATTCTATAAAATTATATATGATATTATTACTTCATATTTGAATATCAATTTTTAATCTTCAAGGATAGATATGGACTTCTAATATTTAAAAAAAAACTGCAAGAAAATAAAATAATGCTATTTTTTATGTTTAAAATGGAGAAACTAATTTTAGAGAATCTTCATAAGAGTAGATGGAAATGATTATGTAATAAACATTATAGAAAGTTAATATAAATTTATATAAAATAAGTCTCATATAGTAAATGCTGCAAAGCACATGACTCCTCACTACAGTTTTATTGCAAGAGAAAGTAGTACATATATTGTGATATTTGTAATAACCAGATTCAATTGTACCCTGCTCGGTATAGACACTAGTGGGGGTCATTTATGAAACTGGTGTAAAGCAGCAACATAACAGATTCCACCTTTCATGTTTGACAGCTCCTTTGGAAAATGATAGGTGGAATTTGATTGGTTGCCTTGAGCAACTAAGACAGTTCTACTTTACACTAGTTTCATAAATGACCCCACAGGTTTCTAAACCTTGTGTAAAGGATGACCCAGTTCTCTAGATGAAAATATATTTATTAAATCAGAAGAATTAAATAAGCATGTCCCAAAATGGATTATTACTTGTGATGATCAGGGTGCTCGGGTGCTCTGGCCAAACACTGGGTGGTGGTCGAGTGCACAGCCGAGCACTCGAGTATAATGGAAGTCAATGGGAGAAGACCAGGCACTCCCTGCTCTGCTGAGTTGAAGGTTGTCTGGTCCATAGGGAAACGTCAGAAAATGGTGAAAACACCATAGAAATGGTTAGGGAACAGCATCGGGAGGATGTCTGGATGCATCTTTGACTCCAAAGTCGCTGCTATTAAAGATGATGTCTGACTATTATGCCACTTTTACGGAATGACAAAAATACCCCCCCAAAACCCAAGATAACATCGATTTTACAGGAAATATTGTTAGGAAACATAGATTTACTTGTTTGTTAAGCACAAGTGCTGCCAAAAATTACACGAATGAGGCACTCCCATACAACCGGTATATCACATAAAGGAGGGCCTCATTCACATTGTGGTATAATTTGGGGACTCCCAATGAGGGGAGGGTGTCTGATCCATATGAAAACGTGAAAAAATGGTGTAAACCCCACAGAAATGTTTCGGGAACAGCATCGGGAGGGTGAATTCGTACGCATTAGCGCACAATGCGTAGCATTAGCATACTAATTCATACGCATTAGCGTACAATTAGAGACAAGCGAAGTTGCGTTAAAAAATGTTCGTTATTATGGTCGAGTTCGGCAAACATTCCTGCACAAATAACGAGCATACAGTCTAAGCGTTGTTAAAAGTATGCTACTCACTACTGAACTGAATACGTACGCATGAGCGTACACATACACTGCGTCTGAGAACATTCCCGCACAAATAACGAACATATAGTCTAGCGTTGTGAAAGGTACGCTACTTAACTGAATACGTACGCATGAGCGTACGAAGTGCGTACGAATCTTTAACGTACTATTGTCCCGCGAATGCGTCCTACGCACTCACGACGCAACACCTCGGGGTACAGTCCTCAAAGGCACAGCGATTTTTCAAAAATGGCAGTCACAGTCAGGCGTTCAGCTGCATTCAGCTCTGGAGAGCTGAAATACCTGATTCGGATGATGGACAGAGAGGATTACGATGGCACACACCACCATCCTAATCTGCATAAGAAGGAGGTGATAAAGCAGGTGATCCGAGGCTTGCGCCATCGGTTCAACACCGTGCGGACCCTGGGCCAGATGCAGCAAAAATGGACGGATCTTAAATTTAAATGCCAAGAGCGGCTTAATGAGATCTGCGCAGAGATAAGGCAGGGTGAGTAACAAAATATTTCAGAAGTAAAAACATGTTAAAAATTTTTTGTACTGTCTCTTAATATTATAAAAATGAGTTTCTGTCTGTCCATCTGTCCGTCTATCTGTTCTCTATGCGCGACCAAACTACTGGACCGATTTTCACCAAATTTGGCACAAAGGTACATCAGGTGTCCGGGAAGGTTTTATACCAGGTCTCATCTCTCTAGGACGTACCGTTCCCGTAATATTCCCAAAATATGATCTCCATTAGCCAATATTAGCCTGGGAGCTTTGGTTTCAAAACCCACCTGCCATTCTCTGCACAGACACACACAGGGAAGACAGGTTTTCATAACAGCCCAGCCATTTATATTCACTAACACTGTTAAAGGTATTCCGGTTACCATAAATATAACTTATGTTTTAGACTAGTTTTAGACTAAGACAGTTCAGTAGTAATAAAAGATGTTTTCTTCCACTGCTACCCATTGCGTGGCCTCATAAAGAAGCATGGTATCGACCTTTAATTCAGGCCACCCTAAATGAAGTACCTAAAACCCCCGCCCCAGGTCTCGCTAATTCACGCCCCAACTCTATCAGGTCACACTCCCTCCCACTCAGCATGCCAACAGGAATTGAAAAAATAAAGGTAAAAATCAACTTCTGTCAGCTGCAGGGATAAGTGGGAGGTTAACTTTCTTTCTGCAACGACACACAGAAACATTAAATGAAATAGATTAAATACACCCATGCGAAGCGTCTTGCTAAGCCATGCCCCCCACTGTCAGGTCATGCCCCCTCCCACTCCCAGCCAATGGAGATTTAAAAAATTAAGGTAAAAATCAACTTGTCAGCTGCATTGACTTTCTCTCTGCAACGACACACAGAAACATTAAATGAAATAGATGAAAATATACCCAAGCGAAGTCGGGTCTTTCTGCTAGTATTGTATATATAACAGCAGTGAGTGCCAATAATGAAAAAAGTATAGAAGGGCAACATGGGCATGCGTAGTGCGCTGCAGTAATTTTCTTTCATGCTAGGCCACGCCTCTAACACAAACCAAACAAGTGAAGGTATTCTCAGATACATGCCCCTTTCCAGTAATTAGCCTTAGGCTACTTTCACATATGTTCTGCAGTATTTGTCCTGCCAATTCCAGGCTTTCTTGCCGAATAGCGACCGGATCAGTGCCATCTCCCATTATTGTTAATGATGCTGGCCGTTCTCCCCTTTGTGTCAGGCAACTGCACTAGTGTGAAAGTACTCTTAGATATATACCCCTTCATAGCTAGCGCTTCTTCCTCCTACACACAGACTCAAGGACATGCCCATTCTGCAGCTACAGTCAGTGGGCGATATCCAAAGTGTTCCTACCGCACCATGTTAACGATATTAAGAAAGTTATTGCGACGATAACGTTATCTATTGCTATAAATACCTTTTTAGAAGAAAAAAATATGATATGGCCCCCCTCTCACACCCATAATATCTTCATAGTAGTAAGTGTTAATATTAAAAAGTGTCATCATCTAACAATTGTGTACGTTTTTATGTTGCAGACCATCGTCAACGACGGCGTGACGCCGTCTAAGCAGGACGGCACCTGATTTACCTGCAGCCTCTAGTAAGTGTAAAACATATTTGATTTATTTTTCATCCAAGCTACATGCAAGTGCAGCTGCAGTAAGAGCACTAGTAGTTAGGGACGGGATCCTCCAGCCCCAAACTATTCCCATGTAGCTACAACTGTTCATTAAAGTTGAATATAAGGCCATTATTTAATGATTTTTGGCAGCTGCTGCACTACAGAGGAGCTCCTCTGACCCTCCTCCACCCCACCCTGAGAGGACCCCACCTGCCCCTCCAACACCCCCAGGGCAAATTCCAGAGGTAGAAGGTAGGTAAAGTAAAAAGTGTAATGGGTGGTACTTCTGTCTTCAAAATATAAGCTAATTTTATGTTTTATCTGTTGTAGCTCCAACTGTCAGGGGAGATATTGAGTTTTCCCCAGGCCCCTGGAAAGACCACCAATTATGGGTGTCCCGTAAGTACAAACCCCTAATTCACAGAAGTGTAATATTTTCAAGCACTAGGATCATGCCACCCAACAAGTTATTGATAACTAGACTGTGTACACATTATGTTCTCCAAGTGGTTAGTGAAGCAGACATATCACAATAATTTTAAAATCAAGGTAGTGAAAGAAGTAGAAACTTGTGTTACCCCAAAAATATTTATCATACATGATAATATTATAGTACATTGGTAATCTCTTTTTAACAAAGCGAGAAACAGCCCTGCACCTCGCATAGATCCAGAGATCTGCCCCAATTACTCTGCTACATCAAGCTGGTTACTAAAGGGTAGTGTGACTAGTGTCTATTCTGCTGCATGTCAGGACTCGTGTCCATCTCTCCCTATTACATCTCAGGACAGGAGGCAGTTGAAGATTTAAAATGAGCATTTGCGGCCTTCTCAGTGAGCAGTTCTAAGAAATAAGAAAAAAAATGGCTCAATACATTTCACTGTATATTTACAGTGTCAGTTCCAGTAGATATACACAATATTTAATGACATGCAACTGCTAAAGTATTCAGATCCAGGTGCTGGTTTGAAAGTTTAGAATATTTTTTGTGGGACAACCCCTTTAACTCGATAATACTAATTATATTACTGTTTCCACCCCTACAGATATACCCACTGAATTCGAGCTGGAGTCCGCCTTACGGCGATTTGGCACACAGCTCCATGCAGCCTCCCTCCTGATTCGCAGGCTGCAATTGGAGCTCGGAGAGCTGCAAGCCATGGAGGCCAGGCATCGCCAAAGGCCTGCGTAGTTTTTATTTTCTTTTGTTTTTTTATTTATTATTTGTTAAAAGTTCTTCTAATTTTCTTATACTTTCTTGTTTTGGATTCCTTATGAATGTATAAGAAGAAACTAGTAGGATACACACAGAGGTGGCATATGGCCCCTTAGAAGCCCGTAGGAGGTTATATAACTGGTATAGAGTAGAACTGGCTTAGTTGCTCATAGCAACCAATCAGATTCCTCCTTTCATTTTCCAAAGGAGCTATCCAAAATGAAATCTGATTGGTTGTTAGGACAACTAAGCCAGTTCTACTTTACAACAGTTTGATAAATGACCCCCATAGTTGCCATATTATGGATCTATACTATAAGGGTCCATAACACATAGGTGGTCAGTAAGTATTTTTAATTGAATGACAGTGACTAATATAAACACCAAGTATTTTGTTTCTTCATGCCATTTATTCGGTTTTTGTATCAATATGTTTATTATACCATACTAAAAAAAGATATAATTCCCTGTCCTGTCTAGTACTGTAATTGTGCTTGTAAATAAATTCTACATATAACAATGCCTGTCTGTCATGCACTCTTATGGCTTTATAACTGATTTTGCATGCTTCCCACTTACAATGTGCCCTTGTTGAATACCAATTATTATATCAGAACAACTTTCATACTACAGAGAATGACTATAAATGAATCCTCGTGCATATTATTTGCTGCCCTATTTAATGCATACATTATATAACTTGATTCCTGACATCACGCTTGTCTGACAGGCTAATATTTGGTTTGCTGTCACTGTAGATGATTTTGTCAGCACACTCCATCGCTATGAGTAGTCTAAACTGCAATAGCCAGACACAGCACGTGTATGTAATACTTTTTCACAAAGTTTCTATAGACCATTGCTCCTGACCATCCTCCCCAATACTCATACACTCTGCAATGAGAATGCATAGGTATGTTCTCAATAGGGAGAGGGGAGTATAGATGACTATACACATTCAATAGCTGCTGGCCAAATGATCTTACGGCTTTGCCCCCTGAATCTTTCATATACAAACACATTTAGTTTTCCAAACAGGTTGGTATATCCAATGGGTGGAGGAGAAACCATCTGCCAGACACTTTGTGATTACAATGTGGGGTTGCAATACAATCTAAATGCTATAACAATTTTACAGGACGAGAAAAAGCGCTTAAATGTGTTTTATACCTTTTGTGGTGTTAAAATGATTAAATGATTTTTTTTTTTACATATACAGTAAAAATGTTTTGAAACATGTACCAACAAGCTAATAGAAAATAATGGTCAATAATAAATGTATATGTAAAGAGATATTCTGTTTGGTATATATCGGCACTTGACAGCAACCAATTTAATAGAAAACTGTCACCATACTGTGTTAAACAAAATAAAAATGTTGGCAGTCATTGAAAGATCAATACAACTCTATATGCATATACAGTACAGTCATGGCCAAAAGTTTTGAGAATGATACAAATATTAATTTTTACAGTCTACTGCTTCAGTTTTTATAATGGCAATTTGCATATACTCCAGAATGTTATAAAGAGTGATCAGCTTAACAGCAATTACTTGCAAAGTCAATATTTGCCTAGAAAATGAACTTTATCCCCCAAAACACATTTAAACATCATTGCAGCCCTGCCTTAAAAGGACCAGCTAACATCGTTTCAGTGATTGCTCCATTTACACAGGTGTGGGTGTTGATGAGGACAGGGCTGGAGATCAATCTGTCATGATTAAGTAAGAATGACACCACTGGACACTTTAAAAGGAGGCTGGTGCTTGGCATCATTGTTTCTCTTCTGTTAACCATGGTTATCTCTAAAGAAACACGTGCAGTCATCATTGCACTGCACAAGAATGGCCTAACAGGGAAGAGTATCGCAGCTAGAAAGATTGCACCTCAGTCAACAATCTATCGCATCATCAAGAACTTCAAGGAGAGAGGTTCCATTGTTGCCAAAAAGGCTCCAGGGCGCCCAAGAAAGACCAGCAAGCGCCAGGACCCTCTCTTAAAAGTGTTTCAGCTGTGGGATTGGGCTACCAGCAGTGCAGAGCTTGCTCAGGAATGGCAGCAGGCAGGTGAGTGCATCTGCACGCACTGTGAGACGGAGACTCTTGGAGCAAGGCCTGGTCTCAAGGAGGGCAGCAAAGAAGCCACTTCTCTCCAGAAAAAACATCAGAGACACACTGATATTCTGCAAAAGGTACAGGGAGTGGACTGCTGAGGACTGGGGTAAAGTCATTTTCTCTGATGAATCCCCTTTTCGATTGTTTGGGACATCTGGAAAACAGCTTATTCGGAGAAGACGAGGTGAGCGCTACCACCAGTCTTGTCTCATGCCAACTGTAAAGCATCCTGAAACCATTCATGTGTGGGGTTGCTTCTCAGCCAAGGGAATCGGCTCTCTCACAGTCTTGCCTAAAAACACAGCCATGAATAAAGAATGGTACCAGAATGTCCTCCGAGAGCAACTTCTCCCATCCGTCCAAGAGCAGTTTGGCGATCAACAATGCCTTTTCCAGCATGATGGAGCACCTTGCCATAAAGCAAAGGTGATAACTAAATGGCTCAGGGAACAAAACATAGAGAATTTGGGTCCATGGCCTGGAAACTCCCCAGATCTTAATCCCATTGAGAACTTGTGGTCAATCATCAAGAGACGGGTGGACAAACAAAAACCTACAAATTCTGACAAAATGCAAGCATTGATTGTGCAAGAATGGACTGCTATCAGTCAGGATTTGGTCCAGAAGTTGATTGAGAGCATGCCAGGGAGAATTGCAGAGGTCCTGAAGAAGAAGGGTCAACACTGCAAATATTGACTTGCTGCATTAACTCATTCTAACTGTCAATATAAGCTTTTGTTACTCATAATATGATTGCAATTATATTTCTGTATGTGATAAAAACATCTGACAAACACACATAAAAACCAGAGGGCAGCAGATCATGTGAAAATATAATATTTGTGTCATTCTCAAAACTTTTGGCTATGACTGTAGTTGCAAACATTTAGGCATTCATTTGTTGGGACCATTTAGTGTACACCACTGCTATATATTGCAATTATTATTCTCCTCAATTAGACGAGTAGAACAATGAAAACAATGGATTAGGCACAGAACTAAGACACATGGAGAATGAAAAGACCAATCCCGTTTTCTTAATGAACAAAAAAGTCCTGCATATAGGACTTTTATTGTCTGGTATTTTTGACAGAATCTGCAATGGAGACCCCTTACAGAGCTTTTAAAACAAGTGTAAACAAGCCCTAAGGTGTTACTGTAGCCCACAACTTCTTTATTAAACAATAATAATGTTTTACCAAGAATTGTACAACTTTTACTGGTAATGCTATTTCGCTTCAGGCTTCAAATGATGTTAGTTGTTAGCAATGTTCTAAATGATGTAACTTCATTCATCATTTTATGTGTTGCTACTCTCAGTTACTTTTTCAGGATTCAATCAAATGGCGTGCTTTTTTATGAATAAGCTTCAGGCCAATGTTATTTCTTGATGCACTGATTTTCCTAATTAATAATTTGTATTTCTACAAAAGTTCAGTTAAAAGGAAAATGCAAATGTTCTAGTTACTTTCGGGAAGTTTATTATAATGTGGTTAAGGGGTGACACTTCTCTTTATATAACTTTGAATTTTAATAATTGCTCTGAATTTCAGTTTACATCAAAAAAGAAATAACAGAATAGATCTAATTCATATGCAATTCATCAAATCATGTATATTTAGGTTAGCTAATGAAACTGACACTGTAGATTAAAAAAAATAAATAAATCAGCAAAACTCTTTAATATTTAAAATCTATTTTAAGATATTGTTTTCCTCACAGTGGTTATCAATCGCCATAAAATTTATTTGTAAATCAACTATATTACTAACGTGGTGTATACCATAAACACTAGAGGAACATGTAACCTTTAGCGCTTGAATCATGGAGACTTTAAAAGGTAAATACAACTTAATTGCATTTTTTTAAAGTTTTTTTTCCCTTCCTATACAGTTTTAGCCTCAAAAACTCAACCTCTAAATATTTTACTTGAAAATGTTTCTATATCACATACAGAATCATTAGAGATAAGCAAAGTTTGTAAAATTAGATATGGCAACTTCACAGAAGTTAACCAAGAAATTTGATTAGTTCTGAATTAATTTGTTGTGAATCGCTATAAATAAGGTATACCCAAGCTACTCTGCCTTAGGGTATGGCCACACGGAGTGGCCGTGCTGCCGTGAATAACCACACGGCCAATTAGTCTGATGCTGCCTTTCATTTAATAATGAAGACTGCACTGTATAGTCCTTCATTTAGGGGCTGTTGGTGGTATGGGGTTTAACTGGTTAAGATATGTGGACAATATGCATATTATTGTTTTTCTTGCCTGCAGTCTTCTGCAGGTTATTTGACAGTAGTAAACACTGAATATTAATCAACTATGGCATACCTACTTCTACAAATCCAGCGCTTTCCTGTACTACAGGTGGGAGCCCTTCTTCTGCCATCTGCTTTTCCTCCTTTTCAATATCATATAATATTGATGAGAATATGTAATCAGGAACATCCAGTTCCTCCTCTCACTGCACATCGCTGACTTTTATAGGACATGGAAAGTGTGAATGGTGATTTGGAAGAAGTAAAACCAGCAAAAGATAAGGATGGTCACCATAAAGACCTGGCTCCTCTAAGGGGTGCAGACTGAATGGTATTAGTTGACACAATGGCAGTGGATTAATAAAGGTTTCTATCTTATAGGTATTGAATTACATATCTTAGTTGACGGTTGATGTCGGAATAAGTAAATGTAGGAATAAATAAAACTGACTCAAATAAATCTGCTCTCTCCCTTCTCCAATCGTTTTCTGCAACACTGTCCCTAGTGCATGAGCGCTTGCCATATCTCTCCCTAAGCTCACAGGACAATGGCAGAGACCACAAGGGATGAGGGTTTCATAGGACTGTGACATCACAAGGGATGGCTATTTGCAGATTGCCTGACTGTGTGGTATCAAGGGTGATCTTGTGGTTCTGGACTTCTTACTTTCAGATTTGTTGTAAATCAAAGTTTTCCAAAACTTCGGACCAAATTCTGCTTTGAACGCTTCACTTCGCTCACCACTATCATATTCACACTGTATAAAATTATACTTAAAGAAAAATTTCAGTAGTCATAATTAAAAATTTAAGTGGGATTACTATCATTTTTGACATTCATGCTCATAAAATTGATTATCTCATGTATATATTCCTTATTTTTATTTCAATTTGGACTCTTCTGACCGATTTTCATCAAGTAAACAAATCACTGTTTTTTAATATCCTGTAGAGGGCATTCCCTATTTCTGCATCCACCAAAACCTATGGTGTTCTTCTCCTTTCTCTGCTCCAGCTCCAGTATTGTGTATCTAGAAATGCCCAGCTAGTTTATAGCTCCTCCCACCTAATTACTGCCACATTGCTGCTTTGAGATGGTCATTGACCCAAAATAACTAGAAATAAGAGAAAGCTTCATGGACATGGTCATGTGACCACAGCCCAGAATGGAAGATAGGATCATTAAATATATTACAAAATTACAGATAACTTGATAAATTATTATTTTAAAGGATGTTGTGGCAAACTGAAAAACCCCTTTATGCAAGTCAGCAGCAAGGGAATTAATTTCTCCTGTTGGAGATATTTGAAAATGTAGTTATTTACTGATTCATTTTAATGATAATTTATTGTACATATTTTTTATTAAATTAATGATCCATTTGCTTCTGTCTTGATATCCTACAAATATGCAACTTATTAGTCTATTTCACAATACTTTGGCCTATGGAAGTTTTTTTTTTTTTTTTTTAAATTAATTGGCTAATATGTATTGACTTGTTGCTCAATCATCTAAAAAAGGAATACTTGCTTGTGACCTATATCACCCCAGATATTATTTTCCAATGCAACATCCAGCTGTGAGAATAAATAGGATTCATCTTAAGCTGTATGCAACATCTGTTATGAAAATTATTGTACAGTAGCTTACTCAAACCAAATGAAAATTACTAGGATTTATTCACAAATACAAAAATACATTTAACATATGGATAGTGATATATATCATCATAATAATTCATCTAAGACGTCAGCTCTATTTTTAAACATATCTTCTAAACTAAAATTACAACAGCCCTCCCTCTGTCTTCTATAGTTAGGCCGATAATGCAAAACCAATAGAACTAGTGTAAACACAAGCTCAATACTAGAGTCTATAGAACACGCAGAATTTTGGTACATACAATATGAGACTAGTTTTCTAAAATCCACTATTGTCATGTTATCATAGGCTTTTCCTCTCCATACCAACATTTGTAGCCTAAAGGTCATACCACAATTGTTTGTGGGATCAGCATGAACAACCCAAGCGGATATTTTTATCTACACTTTTTATAATGCCTAGTTTATCTATCTTTACTTAAAGGGGTTTGCCAAAAGACTACATTGCGAAAGACCTAATAACGTATGAAAATGATAAAAAGTCCCTCATCAGATTAAAATTAAAAAAAAAATAAAAAGTTATACTCACCATTCGAAACCCCTTCCACTCCAGCTTCACTGTTGCAATCCTTGCAGCTGCTGCGGCCATAACATTATGCTTTCATGATTGCAGCGGTGAAGAAAAGGAATATTGCACAGGCGAGTGATTTGCTGATGTCATGGAGGAAGCTGCTGAAGAGATTGGAGCATTAGCGATGGAGAGGAGGGATTTCGGAATGGTGAGTTTGGCTTTTTTTAATACTTAAATTACTCTTGCCTTTTACTTTTTTTAAGCTGGACTAAATATGAACTTTTGCATTTTGGTACATGCAATACTGTCAATAGTCAAGAGATGTCTATATAATACAGAATTTTATTAAACTAAAACTGTATCTCAAAAATATCAAAGGAAAGTCTTTATTAAGCGACATCAGAGTCTATGAGATTACTTGCACAGAAGCCTTTGAACTCAATAGGGTGTTTCCGTATCAAATACACCAATTAGCACTATTGCTAGCATAATGGATACTCCCCAAAGGGAATTCTAAGTAAAACTCATGTAATAGAATCAAATGTTTTATTCCTTCTCACACAGCAGTACTAATGTAACACTTTGGAAACAAATGATTCGTATCTCAACCTATATATCTACTATTGCGAAAGACTGATTATACTATTCGTGAGAAAAAATAGCTCTTTTTATTCCTAAGGGTGGCATCAGATAACATTTTTTTTTACAAAATGCTACAATTTTTATGCCTTTTATGGAGCAATGTTACATGTCGGTCAATACAAAGTTCTAAAACACCTTACAAACATTGTTTTTTTTTATTTGCAGCTGCATTTAAATGGCTAGCATTTTTTGAATCGTTGCCTTTTTTGTTTTTCATTGCAGCATGGTCCTGCGATGGGAGTTTCAGTCTGGAATGTGGCAGTAATAAAAATTCGCTGCTCCCCGGGCTATGCACAGGATACTATGGGGGTGCACCTGTCACGCTCTGGTGTGGAGGGAATAGCCACACCGAGCGTACGAGGGAAGGGAAAAGACCAAAACCAGGGAAACGGTCACCTCCTGCAGGGAACCCTGAAACCCTGATTGACTACCAGTATGAACAAGCTTTAGTGGTAGGAGAGTTCATACACAGGAACCTAATAATCCATTCACCCTAAAGAACCCTGCAGCTAGTGACACAGGAAAGAGTAAGGACGAACAGGAGACTCCAGAAGGAAAACCACAAAAGGGAAAATGTCACTTATCTTAAAGCAGATATCGCAGCAACCGGATCTCAGCCGAGATCCACACCACACACTACAAAGTAGGCAGAAAGTATAAACCGCAATGAATACTGGGAAATGAAGGAATAAATAGAGGAGAGAAAATTACCACACCTACAACAGCTGAGGGGAAGGGGTGTGGTAACCAGAAACCAAACCAAGGGGAAAACATGTCAAATTATGTCACTTTTGAAAGCCATGCAGAAGGTCTGATACCAGACGCAAGCCCACTCGTGACATTACCGCCCCCCCCCTTTAACGGGTGACCTACGGGCACCGAGGACCAACTTTATCAGGATGACACCAGTGAAAGGCTTTCACCAAATGACTGGCATTCACGTCAGATGCCGGTACCCATGACCTCTCTTCAGGACCATAACCCTTCCAATGAACAAGATATTGAAGAGTCCCACGGAGAACCCGAGAATCAATGATCTTGATCTGGAATTCCAAATTACCATCCACCAAAACAGGCGCGGGTGGCAAGGGAGATGGCTCCAGAGGTTCAACATATCTCTTCAACAAAGAACTGTGAAACACATTATGGATCTTCAGGGCCTGAGAAAGTTCAAGAAGAAATGCTACAGGATTAATAATGGCCGTGATTTTATATGGGCCAATAAATCTTGGACCCAACTTCCAAGAATGAATTTTCAACTTAATGTTCCTAGTAGACAGCCACACAGAATCACGCACACTTAGGTCTGGACCATTTATACATTTCCTGTCAGCCACACGTTTGTACTTGTTACCCATTTTTATCAAGTTATTTTGAATTTTTTGCCATATAGAAGACAATGATGACGAAAAACGTACTTCCTCAGGAATACCAGAAGTATCAGAACCAGAAAATTGCCAAACTGTGGGTGAAAGCCATATGCACCAAAAAAATGGTGACTTACCAGTGGAGTCCTGTTTGCGATTATTTATGGCAAACTCAGCCAGAGACAAAAACGAGGACCACTGCTCCTGGTTCTCAGAGACAAAACATCTCAAGTAAGTCTCCAGACTCTGATTGGTACGCTCAGTCTGTCCATTCGTCTGGGGATGAAAGGCAGAGGAAAAAGACAGTTGTACCCCAAGCCGAGTACAGAGCGCCCTCCAGAATCTGGACACAAACTGAGTCCCACGATCAGAGACCACGTCAGTGGGAATGCCATGAAGTTTCACAATGTTGTCAACAAACACTTGTGCAAGAGTTTTAGTATTGGGGAGTCCGGGTAATGCAATAAAGTGCACCATTTTACTAAAACAATCTGAAACCACCAGAATAACTGTCTTACCAGACGACTCAGGCAGATCAGTGATGAAGTCCATGGATAGATAAGTCCATGGTCTGGACGGGATGGGTAATGGAAGTAGGGGTCCAGAAGGTCGAGTATGTGTCACCTTAGCGCGTGCACAGACACTACAGGCTGACACATAGTCCTCAATACACTTATGCAGCCCTGGTCACCAGAATCTACGATGATGAGATGAGGTCGACAGTGGATTTACTCCCAGGGTGTCCCACAAGCACCGAAGAATGATGCTCCTCAAACACCTTGTGATGCAAATCAGAAGGAATAAACAACTTCCCAGGAGGGCAAGACTCCGGTGCATCTCCCTGGGCCTCAAACACTTTAGCCTCAAGATCAGGGTAAAGAGCGGATATCACCACTACTTCAGACAGTATAGGGCTCGGATCTTGAAAATCACCACCTCCGGGAAAACTACGTGACAAGGCATCTGCCTTCACATTCTTAACCCCAGGACGATATGTGACAATGAAATTGAATCTGGTGAAGAACAAAGACCATCTGGCCTGCCTCGGATTAAGTCGTTTAGCCGACTCCAGGTAAGACAGATTTTTGTGATCAGTGAATACTGCGATTGGGTGAATCGCCCCTTCCAACCAATGACGCCATTCCTCAAAATCCAACTTAATGGCCAGTAACTCTCTGTTACCTACATAATAATTTCTCTCCGCCGCAGAGAGTTTTTTCGAAAAAAAAGCACATGGGCGCCATTTACCAGGTGACGGTCCCTGTGATAAAACTGCTCCTACCCCCACCTCGGATGCATCCACCTCCACAATGAAATGTTGTGACACATCTGGCTGCACCAATATAGGGGCAGAAGAAAAGCACTCCTTCACAGCTTAGAAGGCTTGCAATGCTGCATCAGACCACACTGAGACATCCGTCCGTTTCTTAGTCATGTCAGTTAAGGGTTTAACTATTGTCGAATAGTTCTTAATAAATTTTCGGTAATAGTTGGTGAACCCCAAAAATCGCATAAGAGCCTTTAGATTTTCAGTTCAGTCCCAGTTCAGAACAGCACAGACTTTCTCTGGATCCATACGAAAACCTGAAGATGAAAGCAAGTATCCTAATAATTGCACCTCATGTACAGCAAAAAAACATTTCTCTAATTTTGCATACAACTTGTTATCTCTTAAGATTTGCAACACCTGTCTCACGTGATCCTGATGTGTCACAATATCTGGAGAATAGATTACTATGTCATCCAAATACATGACTACAAACCTCCCCACAAGATGATGAAAAATGTCATTAACTAAATGCTGGAAGACAGCAGGAGCATTGGTCAACCCAAAAGGCATGACCAGGTTCTCAAAGTGGCCCTCAGGAGTGTTAAAGGCAGTCTTCCATTCATCCCTTTCCTTGATCCTGACTAGATTATATGCCCCCCTTAAGTCCAACTTGGAGAACACCTTGGCATCTACAATCTGGTTAAACAAGTCAGGAATCAAAGGAAGGGGGTACGGATCACGGACAGTAATCCTATTGAGTTCACAGAAATCCAGACATGGCCTAAGGGTTCCGTCCTTTTTCTTAACAAAAAAGAACCCTGCTGCCACAGGAGATTTGGAAGGCCTAATATGTCCTTTAGCCAAACTCTCAGCAATATATTTCTTCATGGCCGTTTTCTCAGGTCCATAAAGGTTATACAGCCTAGATTTGGGCAATTTTGCTCCAGGGATAAGATTGATAGGACAATCGTATTCCCGGTGAGGGGGTAAATCCTGACATCCACCTTCAGAAAATACATCAGAGAAATCTGATATAAAAGAAGGAAGAGTCTTAGTGGTTAAAGCAGAAAAAGATGTATTAAGGCAATTGTCAACACAATAATCGCCCCAATCCACAATTTGTCTAGTATGCCAGTCAATGGACGGATTATGTTTGCTTAACCACGGTAAACCCAGAACCACAGGAGCAGGAAGACCTTCCAACACAAAACATGAAAAAAGATCCTGATGAAATTCACCCACTCTTAATTTGCTATCATGCACCATCTGAGACAAGCACTTCTGAGATAGAGGTGCAGAATCAATGGCAAACACAGAAATCCTCTTATCCAAAGAACTCGGCGACAATCCATGCATACGGACAAACTGAGCATCAATCAAGTTCACCCCTGCCCCGCTGTCAATAAACACCTCAATTTTCACAACCTTTGATTTAAACACCACCTCGGCAGTCAGGAGAAAACGGGTACTACAGGATGAAGACAAATGCACATTTTCAGTCTCCCTACCCACCCCACCAAGAGTGAGATGAGAATTCAACACCGCCTTTTCTTTTCTCTCTTTTAGAGATTGAAAGCATGGACATACATTGATAAAGTGTCCTTTCTGACCACAGAAAAAACACACATCCTTTTTATTACCAAAATGGAAACCGGAGTGGCTCCCCCTAATTGCATAGGTTCGTCCCCTGACATCAACCTAGGGGAATATTCACCCAAAGTGTCATAGGAAGACAGTACACTATGTGATAGTGCGTCCTGAGAGCGGGGGCCCCTAGATCGCTCTCTCAGGCGCCTATCCATGCGTTCAGCAAGGGACATTGCAGCTTCCAAAGACACAGGGGTTTCATGAAAGGCCAAAGCATCCTACAGCCCTTCAGATAACCCCTGACAGAATTGGCTACGTAGAGCAGGATCATTCCATTCAGTATTGGTCACCCACCTCCGGAACTCAGAGCAATAGATCTCAACAGAGCGCTTACCCTGACGAAGGTCACGTATCTGGGTCTCGGTCAGGGAGATACGATCCGGGTCATCATAGATAATCCCCAAAGCCTTAAAAAATTCATCTACCAACCAGAGAGACTGCGATCCGGTCGGCAGGGAAAAGGCCCATGACTGCGCATCTCCATTAAGCAGCGAGATGACCACACCAACCTTCTGCTCCTCATTACCAGAAGAATGTGGACGCAGTCTGAAATACAATTTGCACGCCTCCCTGAATAGAACAAAGTTATCACGTCCCCAGAAAATCTATCCGGGAGGGGGACCTTAGGCTCCAAACAGGCCTGACACTCAGCACCCCCAGATCCATCAGCCTGTGACCTCTGGATCTGGTTGCGGATGTCAGCTACCTCCAAGCTGAGTCCCTGCAACTGTTCAGTTACCACAGTAATAGCATCCATGTCAGTACAAAAATGACATTAATATCTCCACAGACTGTTGTTACCATACTTCCCATACTGCTATTTAACCTTTAATAAAGTTGCTTTCATTACACTCTATGTGGATGGGTTTCTGGAACTTCTATATCAGGCCTCAATTTATTGTCTGTTGCTCCGTTTTGGACTGCTTACTTAGAAGTTTTCTCACAGGCTGACTCTGCTTCACACCCCAAAACCTGCTGAGTCCCAGAAAGAAACCAAGTCCAAAGGTTCAGCCTGACCCTACCTGGACAAAACAAACTTTTTCTATAATCAGAAGTTATATATACATATATATGTATATATCATAGCAAACAGACAATGAACTCTGATCACACATTAGACAACATTGCATATATCAGACATGATTATAATGAATGACATTAGTACTTTTATCATCTTTAGCAGTGGACTCTGGTTTCATGCACTCTGGGTGGGGTATTTTTTAATGTTTTATCATGGACATAATAATAATAATATAATAATAATAATAATAAAAATGGAAAACATTTTGTGTGACTAATACCATTCCAAAAACAGATAAAAAACAAACAAAACAACTCAGTGTGTTTTCTTACAAGTCAAAAGAATGGTACTATACTATAATACTATAAAAATAACTATTAAAAAAACTGAGTTGCAAAGTTACATTTTGATAACAACCAAAGATTTCATAACAATATGTAATAATTTAATATATAAAGCTGAGTGTATGTGTGTGTGTGTGTGTGTGTGCGTGTATGTCCGCTAAAGGAATCCGCACCGCTGCAGCTACAATCACAAAATTTGGCACACATGTACATCAGGGAAGGTTTTAGAACAGTTTTCAACTCTCCAGGATGTACCGTTCCTGAGATATTCCCAAAAAATGCATTAGCCAATAGTAGCCTGGTCACATGACCCTTATCAGCCAATAGAAGCTCACAGGCACACATCAGGTTTCTATGACAACCTAGCCAGTTCACTGCTTTAGGTCTGCATTAAAGAGGCAGAGCACTGTGGATGACAATGGTAAATGGGTATTCCCGGTTACCATAACTATAACTTATGTTTTAGACTAACTCATCATCAATCATTACCTCATATAATGTAAATTTTACATATTTACTGTTCAGTAGTAATAAAAGATGTTTTCTTCCACTGCTACCCACCTTCCTCCTAAATTACTATGGCATCGACCTTTAATTCCGGCCACCGTCAAAAGAAGGACTTAAAAGCACCACCCCCAGATCCCACTAAGTCACGCCTCTGACTCAGTCAGGCCACGCCCCTTCCATGCTGCATTTGACCGGGATTAAAAATATTGGTAAAAATCACCTTCTGTCAGCTGCAGGGGTGGGGGAAGGGTGACTTTCTCCCTGCAGCTCATTGGTCAGACTGCACAGTGCTGCTGCTGAGAGTGCTGCTGCTGTGTCCATCCAGGCCCTGTGCATGACAGAGGACAGGGAGTCTAAAAGCCAGACCGTCCAGCCTAAAACAAGACCTCTGGCCACCCTAGGGGCAGGCTGATGTTAGGGTGGCCAGATGTCCGGCTTTAGGCTGGACAGTCCAGTTTTCTGGCTACCTGTTCTCCGTCCGACGCAGTGCCTGGACAGACACAGGGATGTCCACCCTTTCAGTAGCTCACACTCAGACAGCTTCTCCTCCATGTCTTCACGGAGCCAGGGGGGCGTGGCCTCATGTTTAGTGATGTGTCTTCATGGAAACTGCGGGCGCTGTTTCATGTTTGGGGGAATGGCCGGTGAGGTCTGGCTTTCTGGGGTGAAGACAGTGGCCACTCTAGCTGCTGTGGAGGTCACAGTTAACGGGGCGGGCTTCTGTAGAGGTCACTGTTAAAGGGGTGGGCAGCTGTAGAGGTTACTGTTAAAGGGGCAGGCTGCTGTAGAGGTCACTGTTGAAGGGGCAGGCTGCTGTACAGATCACTGTTAAAGGGGTGAGCTGCTGTAGAGGTCACTGTTTAAGGGGCGGGCAGCTGTAGAGGTCACTGTTAAAGGGGCGGACTGCTGTAGAGGTCACTGTTAAAGGGGCGGGCCGCTGTAGATGTCACTGTTAAAGGGGCGGGAGGCTGTAGAGGTCTCTGTTAAAGGGGCGGGTCGCTGTAGAGGTCACTGTTAAAGGGGCTGGCCGCTGTAGAGGTCACTGTTAAAGGGGCAGGCCGCTGTAGAGGTCACTGTTAAAGGGGCAGGCATTGTAGAGGTCACTCTCGATATCTTTTAACGACACACACACACAAACAGTAAAATAAATAAATTAAATATACCCGGGCGAAGCCGGGTCCTTCAGC
Source organism: Rhinella marina (assembly GCA_900303285.1). Taxonomy (NCBI): domain Eukaryota; kingdom Metazoa; phylum Chordata; class Amphibia; order Anura; family Bufonidae; genus Rhinella; species Rhinella marina. The sequence goes on along the minus strand of ONZH01014042.1, from coordinate 57,808 downwards.
TAGTTATACATATTGTAATCCTTGCATACTTGCTATTTTTAAGCCTCAGATAAGATGAAAAAGGGATAGATATTTGTCTCACACATCAACATATGTTGACTATTAGGATATGTTCACATGCAGCAGATTTGTTCCAGATATGTCACCGAAAAGCCACTGTATTCAAGTAAATAAGGTACAAGGATTTTTATAAGCACCAGGACATGGTCCCAATTACCAGCTGCAGGGTAGCCAACATAAGGAACAGATATGTGGTTTTAAAAATAACTGTCTTTTGATTGTTGATTGTGGCTATACAATTTTGCAGGTTTACTATCAAAATTGTAAGTACATTATCAATTATCAAGTGATTTTATTATTACATTAACATAAGTAAGGGGGTATAGTTCCCCGAAACATTGTGGTAGTATAGGGAGATTTTATCAGAAAGGGCCCAGCATTCTCATGGTGTATGGAAATATTACTGGACTCGGTGGACATATTAAATGTTAACCCCTTCACCCCCGGAGCTTTTTTCGGTTCTGCATTTTCGTTTTGCGCTCCCTGCCTTCAAACAGCCATAACTCTTTTATTTTTCTGTTCACATAGCTGTATGAGGGCTTGTTTTTTGCGGGACAAGTTTTACTTTCCAACGCCACCATTTAATATTGCATATGGTGTAGTGGGAAGCGGGAAAAAAATTCCAAACCGGGTGAAATTGCAAAGAAAACACTATTCGGCTACAGTTCTACGGGTTTCTTATTTACAGCGTTCGATGTGCATTAAAACTGATCCATTACTTTCATTCTACTGGTCAGTACGAATCCGGCAATACCTAATATGTATATTTTTTCCTGCGTTTTCATAGTGATAAAATAATTAGAAAGTTGCCCTTTTTTTTTTTTTTTTTCCTTGTCAAATCTTGACGATCTGAAGTTTTTATTGATACCATTCTGGGGTGTGTATGACTTTTTGATCACTTTTTATTTAATTTTTTTTAGAAAAAAAAAGCGACAAAAAACCGCAAATCGCCATTTGGACGCTTTTTTCTGCCACACAATTCGCCGTATTGGAATTTTTTTTTATATTTTAAAAGTACGGGCGTTTTCGGTCACGGTGATACCCATGATGTCTATATTTATTGTTATTTAGGTATTTATTTTTTACTTATACGGAAAGGGGGGTGATTTGAACTTTTACATCTTTTTTATTTTTTATATATTTTTTAACATCTTTTAAAATTTTTTTTTTACTATTAGAAAGCTCAAATATGGGCTTATATATTGTGGCTTTTTTTTTTTCTTTATGAGCAATTATGGATTTTATAGACTCAGAAATCCATGAGTTGCTCATTTCTTATCCTGGCCTGCCATCTAGTGGCCAGAATAAGAATTGCACTTTGAAAACTGTAATCCTCACCAGTGAGGATTACAGTTTTCATATGGTATACAGACACCCCGATTGGCCACACGGGGTGTCTGTACACCACCCGGAAGCGAATGCTTCTGGGTTGAAACGCAACTAGATGCCGTGATCACGTGTGATCACGGCATCTAATCAACCAGGAAGACGCCGCCGATGGCGGTAAGTAGCGGCAAGTCTCTGCTGTTAGAAACAGCAGAGACTTGCTGGCCATGACGCCCGCCGCACCCGCGAGCGGGCGCCATGTGCCCGCATCGCCCCACATGTACGGCGCTGGGCGCGAAGGGGTTAAAGACTGATGGGAATCTTGAGTATAATATCATTCCTTATGCACAGTAATGGTATTGCTCTCTTGTGATCCTATATTGTTAGACTGAACTGTCTATTGGAAAGCATTTTGAAACAGGGTTTTAGATTGTTGTTACAGTACTGTATTTGTGTACTGCGACCACGTTGATAAATTGGTGGTTCAAATTAACGACATCGCCACCTCAATCTTCATGTTTTTTTCTGTTTTTGTAGACAAAGTTGTGGTCAGTCACATTCATGTTGCGAAATATCAGTGGAGTGCAGCAATTTTTCTTTTTACTTTTTCCCTTTTTGGACAACCCTTATTTCCATTTATTGCCATAAAAATTAAAGGGGTTTTCAAAAGAATAAGAAAGGTATTGAGATGGGAGTACACTTCGAAAACAAAGAACCCAGACTTTACAGTACGGTATTTCTTAAGAAATTTCTTAATGATGCAAAATCACACATGTTTTCAACGGATAACTAACAGTACTCATCTGAAACTGGCCTTAAAGGGGTTATCCAGCACTGAAGTGGCGGTGGGCTTTTCCAACCAGCCATTCCGTCCATTTCAGGTGGGCTCCACGAGGTTTGAGGCCTCCGTTCTTGTGATCGGTGGGTCCCAGCAGTAGGATCTATACAGGTCTAATAGTTATCCCCTATCCTATGGATAGGGAATAACTTGTTATAACCGTAATACCACTTTAAGTTTATGTTGTCTAGATTATAGACAGGGTTAGTAGGTAGGCCTACCATATATATTAGATGGCATACGAAAATTCCCATCAACACACTACTCCATTAAGATATAGATAGAACTATTGAAAACCTCTTATGTTTTGTGTTGAAAAAGAAAAAAAATTCTCATATTTATTTTATTTCCCTTCCCAAACTCTTCACTCAATTCACACTTCAACACACTAATCCACCAAGGACATACTCTATATGCCTGACTTTCAAAATTGATATGTAACTCAAAGTTCTGAGCCCCAATGAACAGTGTTTAACAGTTCTTTAAAGATGGAGCCCCTTCCATGGCGGAGCAGGAGCCATAGCACTGAACACAGACATTTAACCCTTTAGATGCCATAGTCAATTGCAACCATGCTCCTGAGCCTGGGAGAGCCATTTATTTCCTGTGATAGCCTCAGTCCCTCTGAAGGATCTAAGGCTATCACAGTAGTAATTCCTATAGAGGTCTGTAGTTGGCAGGGCAGTATAGGAACATAGAGCAACTACCATAGGCTGCAGTGATAATTCATTGCAGTCTATGGGACAAGAGATCTAACAATTATTTGTTAAAGTTCCTTAAGAGGTCTTAACATTTATTTAAAAAAGTAATAAAAAGTTTTAAAAATATAAAAAATCAAATCCCCCACCCTTCTCCATAATAAAAATTAAAATTAAAAAAACATCATTTTCACCATTCACCCTATGTATTTTTCCCATACAGTGAACGGAAAAAAAAATAAAAATGGCCAATTTTCCATTTTTTTTTTGTTGCTTCACTTCCCCCCAAAAAAGTGATAAAAAAATCATACACACTCCAAAATGGTAACAATAAAAACTACAGATTGACCTGCAAAAAACACCTGTAGATGGAAGTGTTAAAATAAAAAAAACTATATAACTTTGGTATCACGTTAATCATACTGACCCACAGAATCAAAATAACAGCTCAGTTTTACTGCATAGAGAAAATCATAAAAAAAACCCCATAAAACTATGGCACAAATACATTTTTTTCTGTTTTCTATGAGAATAGAAAAATAAAAAGTTATGACTCCAAGAAGGCAGGTAGTACGAAATGAAAGTGGAGAAATCCAAAAATGGCCATGACCTAATGGGGTCAAACATATTTTTGCATTTTGTGTAAAACCAAGCAAAACTGAATTATATTTTGTAACATTTATTAGTAGCAGTAAAGTATGACAATATTTCGAAAATCTTACATTTTTTCCAAATATCATTTAGGAAAATGTTTTTAACAGATGGCAAGTGAAGCTACATAAAGGATTTATAATAGGATTTTTTTTTTTAGATCTGGCACAACACTTACTTGGCAAAAGAAAAGGCAAACACATTAGGCATTGTGTCTTGATTAGCATTTATGATTATAGAGCATGCACAAATTCCACTGATAACTGATTCATCTTGTGAGCTGCTATTCAATGCCATAATATTCAGTAGAAGTATGAGAAAAGGTTATTGAATCTACAAAGTTTTGATGCCATTGGCTTAATAGGCTTATGAATTATGGTTGCATCAATTTATATGAAAGTCCTATATAATTGAGATCTTTTTATACACTAGGAATTTGAAATGGAAGGCAAAATCCATTATGTTCCACATATCTTAATAGCATCCAATCAAAATATTAGTTACAATAGGTCAACACCGTTGCTCTGTTTATACTTAAACATGGGCAAACTTGATATAACAAAATTAAGCCCTACATTCAGATGCATAAAGCAATGCTAAAATTCAACTCATCCCTCATCCATCTGCTCTTGCTTATTTTCCTGTATAATGGTATTACTCTGTTCCCTTTTGTATTAATTGTACTACTTACTTAAGGTGGAGACTTTACTGTTTTTGTTTGATGAGATTTTATGTTATAGATATGATAGGTGAGACGTTTAGCAATACTGTGGGATGTACAGTAGAGACCAAAAGTTTGGACACACCTTCTCATTCAAAGAGTTTTCTGTATTTTCATGACTATGGAAATTGTAGATTCACACTGAAGGCATCAAAACTATGAATTAATGTGGAATTACTTAACAAAAAAGTGTGTAACAACTGAAAATATGTCTTATATTCTAGGTTCTTCAAAGTAGCCACGTTTTGCTTTGATCACTGCTTTGCACACTCTTGGCATTCTCTTGATGAGCTTCAAGAGGTAGTCACCTGAAATGGTATTCCAACAGTCTTGAAGGAGTTCCCAGAGATGTTTAGCACTTGTTGGCCCTTTTGCCTTCACTCTGCGGTCCAGCTCACCCCAAACCATCTCCATTGGGTTCAGGCCTGGTGAATGTGGAGGCCAGGTCATCTGGCGTAGCACCCCATCACTCTCCTTCTTGGTCAAATAGCACTTACACGGCCTGGAGGTGTGTTTGGGGTCATTGTACTGTTGATAAATAAATGATGGTCCAACTAAACGCAAACCGGATGGAATAGCATGCTGCTGCAAGATGCTGTGGTAGCCATGCTAGTTCAGTATGCCTTCAATTTTGAATAAATCCCCAACAGTGTCACCAGCAAAGCACCCCCACACCATCACACCTCCTCCTCCATCCTTCACGGTGGGAACCAGGCATGTAGAGTCCATTCGTTCACCTTTTCTGCGTCGCACAAAGACATGGTGGTTGGAACCAAAGATCTCAAATTTTGACTCATCAGACCAAAGCACAGATTTCCACTGGTCTAATGTCCATTCCTTGTGTTCTTTAGCCCAAACAAGTCTCTTCTGCTTGTTGCCTGTCCTTAGCAGTGGTTTCCTAGCAGCTATTTTACCATGAAGGCCTGCTGCACACAGTCTCCTCTTAACAGTTGTCGTAGAGATGTGTCTGCTGCTAGAACTCTGTGTGGCATTGACCTGGTCTCTAATCTGAGCTGCTGTTAACCTGCCATTTCTGAGGCTGGTGATTCGGATGAACTTATCCTCCGCAGCAGAGGTGACTCTTGGTCTTCCTTTCCTGGGGCGGTCCTCATGTGAGCCAGTTTCTTTGTAGCGCTTGATGGTTTTTGCGACTGCACTTGGGGACACTTTCAATGTTTTCCCAATTTTTCGGACTGACTGACCTTCATTTCTTAAAGTAATGATGGCCACTCGTTTTTCTTTACTTAGCTGCTTTTTTCTTGCCTTAATACAAATTCTAACAGTCTATTCAGTAGGACAATCAGCTGTGTATCCACCTGACTTCTGCCCAACACAACTCATGATCCCAACCCCATTTATAAGGCAAGAAATCCCACTTATTAAACCTGACAGGGCACACCTGTGAAGAAAAAAAATTTCAGGTGACTACCTCTTGAATCTCATCAAGAGAATGCCAAGAGTGTGCAAAGCAGTAATCAAAGCAAAAGGTGGCTACTTTGAAGAACCTAGAATATAAGACATATTTTCAGTTGTTTCACACTTTTTTTTAAGTATATAATTCCACATGTGTTAATTCATAGTTTTGATGCCTTCAGTGTGAATCTACAATTTTTATAGTCATGAAAATACAGAAAACTCTTTGAATGAGAAGTTGTGTCCAAACTTTTGGTCTGTACTGTAGGTATGCAAAAGTGGAAGGTCTTCATACCCCCACAATACTTCCAAATGGTAACCACATTCATAATTAATTCTTCTGTGTAGAGACAAGCAAATTTGTAAAAATAAGTGTCCAGTCAGGTCATCTAAATTGATTATACAGGAATCAAAAGTGTTTTAATCACTATGAAAAGCTATTCTGTCTCTTTGTCTCTTTCTCCTCTGTAAACATTTTTCCAAATCAAATAAACTTTATTTTTTGGTATTATAGAACCTGCATCATTTGAAAAATTTGGGTCAGATTTTGATTCCATAGAATCAATTCACTCATCTCCACTTCTGCTTATTGTTTAAATTTCAGTATTAAAAAATAAGCATTTTTTTGTTTACCCATGTAGTGGTTGGTCTTGTAAGCTTGTAAGACCCAACCACTAAATGAGTAGAAACATTGCTCATTTGCTTTTCTTGTTTTCTTTTCGTATGATGAAATTTTCACACACACAAAAAAAAAAAAAAGTTTGTCTCACTTCATCAAATGACATTTATCATGTAGGCACTTACTAATGAATTGTATTGTCTATGTTGCCTCCTCTGCTGACTTGATTCATTTTTTCATCACAGTATACACTGCTCTTATACAGGGGTTATGACCACCCTGCAATTCAGCACTGGTGGTGTGTAGTGTTGATCCAAATTTCCTTGCGCTTTGTGGTACCAAATCGATTTAACCTAATAGAGTGCAAAACAAAAAAAAAATAATATTTACTTGTTCCATTTGCTTGCGACTGGCTGCCATCTCGGGCGGTAGCCAGACCGTCACGCGCAAATGGATCAGGTAAGCATAATTTTTTTAAAATTTACACAATGTTATGGTGATCATGTTTGAACGTGGCATCTGAGGGTACAGCCACTCAAAGTATTTGTCACAAAGCAATTTTTTTTTAATTCGAGGAAGGAGACAAATCAAATTTTCCAATACTTTGCTCATCTCTAGTGGAGTGCATGCACCCAGAGAGGTTGGCGCCTTTTCCTATAATGTACAAGCACGGCCACTGTTGCTGTATTTAGAGTGGTCAGATCTTGTGTTTTTCTGTCTGCATGTTTGTCTATCTCTGCACTTAGTAGTGTAGGTTCCATCGACCAGTGGTGGTCTCGCCATTTAGGGCTTGTACTAAAAGTAGGTAGGGATAGCGGGGTGGGTAACTTCAAGGCCTCACTGTCTTTGTCCTTTATTAAGCAACAGACATTACATTAACTATTTAAATGGGGAAAAGTAGCCACTGTGCTGTCTGGCATCATGGTGGGTAGCACACTGAACATCGACCAAAGAAAGCTAAGCAGAGAGTTGTCTCAGAAGATTAAAAATAAAATTATAGAAAAGCATGCTAAAGGTATAGGCTATAACACCATCTCCAAACAGCTTGATGTTCCTGTTACTACAGTTGCATATGTTATTTAGAAGTTTTAGGTCTATGTGCCTGTAGCCAAACTCCTTGGACATGTTTGCAAGAGGAAAATTAATGAGAAACTGAAGAGACAGATTATACAAAAGATAACCAAAGAGCCCAGAACAATTTCCAAAGAGATCAGAGGTGAACTTCAAGGTCAAGGTACATCAGTGTCAGATTGCACCATCCATCACTGGAAGACGGCCGAGGAGGACACTACTGTTGAAAACATATAATAAAAAAGTAAGACTGGAATTTGCCAAATGCATGTTGACAAGCCACAAAGCTTTTGTGAGAATGTTCTTTGGACAGATGAGACAAAACAGGAGCTTTTTGGTACATCATATCAGCTCCATGTTCACAGATGCAAAAATGAAGAATACAAAGAAAAGAACTTTGTATCTACTATGAAACATGGAGGAGGCTCAGTTATGTTTTGTGGGCGCTTTGCTGAATCTGGCACAGATTGCCTTGAATCTGTGCGGGGTACAATTAAATCTCAAGATTGTCAAGGCATTCTGGAGTGAAATATGTTGACCAGTGTCAGAAAGCTTGGTCTAAGTTGCAGGCCACGGGTCCTCCAACAGGATAATGACCCAAAACACACAGCTAAGAATAGCTAAGCGCAAAGCATTGGACTATTCTGATGTGTCCTTCTGTGAGCCCTGATCTAAATCCTATTGAAGATCTGTGGTAAGAGCTGACACTTGCATTCTGGAAAAAGGCAAACCCTTCAAACATGAGACAGCTGGAGCAGTGTGCTCACGATTAGAGTGTCAAAATACCTGTGGACAGGTGCAGAGGTCTCTTTGAGAGCTAAAGAAATCGCTTAATTGCAGTGATTTCCTCAAAAGGTTGTGCAACAAAATACTAAGTTAAGGATACCATCATTTTTGTCCAGGCCAGTTTCATTAGTTTAAATTAGTTTCATTAGTTCTAAATTATTCTGTTGAACCACAATTCAAAAGCAATATCTGATTTTCATTAGTTGATTTTTAGCAAATTTTTATTAATTAAACTTTTGTCAGTTTCAAGTTATTTCAGTGATTATTGTGGGATTTTCTTTCTTTAACGGAAGGTTACCAACATTAACTTAAATACCAAATAGCATAAGTAATAATTTACTCTATACATTCAATTTTCCATTGTCAATCCTTTTTCAGATATCTGGACTTTGTTTTTTTTGTGTTTACACTTGGTAGTCTATGGTTAAGGCCACCACTGCGATACAGCACTAGTGGCTGCGATTGCACAGTTTCACAGTGCATTAGTTGTGCTGTTGTCCTTGGGTGTCTGGGGCACGTCAGATCTTTCTGCCTAGCCACTGCTTCTCAGTTGCATAGATGTCTATGGAAGGCTTCAAGGCATGAACAGTAGTCCTGAAGCTGTTCCATAGAGAGAGTTATAGATCTACCTCTACACCATCCTCTGCTGATCAAAGAGCATGTAGCTGCCAAGATCTTATCTATGGTTTTGCAGTGAACTGTCTCTAAACTACTGTTATCTTTATATGTACTATATGTAAATATAGATATAAAAATGTTTAGTTCACTATCAGTCTCTCTTGGCAGCACCTCTGCAGGGGTAAAACACAGAACAATATAACTGAGGGATTGTGACAGCCACACTTACCAACCTTAGTTGTCCTGATCCATAGCCTACTACACATTTCTTGTTTTTCCACATGCTGCTACACTACCACATAAAGCAGCAGTTGGAGCGTGCATGTTTCTGCTAGCCAATCTGTCAGAAACAGGCATCCTGCCCACTGCACAAGTGCAGGCAAGAGGAGGAAGCTGGAAGAGCAGGTAAAAGCTGCAGATAGGAAAACCCCTTTCCGGCTATGTAGTAATGAAAATAAAGAAGAAAAAAAATAGCAACAAAAATGAAAGGGAAAAAGGAGGAATAAAACAGAAAAATAATAGACTTGTATAAATCAGTATACACAAGAGGGAAATTACCACACCTTTGTGTCTTCCCTTGAAGATAACATTCGCATCCATAATTCATACTATATAACCTTATATAATATACCATATATAACAAATATGGTATACTATATGCCATAGTTATAAATGATTTAGGTTATCTGAATTTCCAAACCAATCATGTATTTATTCACCAGTGGGGGCACTTTTATTTTTCCTTCTGCACAGCACATAAAATTCTTCTTATGATAGCTTTCTGATACATGACCAGCACTTTTTAATTTTAACAAAATTCTGCTAACTATGTAACAGATCGCCTACTTCACCATAGCCTTTCCTATAAAACATGGACTGGTTTTCCAGAATAAGGATATACAACACCAAAATCCTGGAAAAAAAAGTAAAAAAAAAAAAAAAAAAAAAAAAAAACAACAAAAAAACCCATAACATTTAGAGAAATATTTAAAAAATGCGAGGGGAAGTGGTAATTGTGATTTCAGAAATCAGGATGTGCTAATGGACGTTGCACAATGTTGTAATCCAAGACTGTGGACCCTAGTTAATTACATTGTATAAATGTGGCATAGCTCTGCACCAATTCTTAAGAGTAATAGTTCGGTACACAAAGCTTCTTATACAGGTTTAATATTGTGCATATATTTGCATTTATTGCCTTTTTAAATAGAATATGTCTTGTTATGTGTGATCTAGCATTGACCCTGCGCATAAGAACATTTCAGAGTACAATGTTGAACATAACTGTGTAAATAATGGACATTAGTACGTTGGAGCACACTCAGAACAAAAGAGCATAGACATGTAATATATCATTGGCCAGGAAGAATGTTTTAACCACAGTGTAATGTAAATCTTCAATCTCAGTTCCTTTGGTGTTTATAGTTATACAGTATAATGTTGAAACCAGTCAATAATACTTTAAGATCAATCTTTCGTATACCTACAGTAGATGTTGATCTAGATGAAGGCAACATATATCCCTTAGGCTAACTATAACTGCTCTTGTCTCATGGGATGGGATGAATTCTTCCTGACCCCACACATTTGAAACATTTCCCTGACTCATTTCAACATGTTCACATCATGTTATAAATATGAAGATAACTGTCAATGTCATCAGATAAATGCTTTTACTATCTCTTGTGGAAGAATATTCCAAAGTTTGACTTCTCTAACTATATTGATTCTTGAATCACAGTTCTTCCATGATTAGAATTCATAATTCTTTATTTATCTTTATCCATGAGAAAAATAAAACATTATCTTTAATTATAATATGCTACAATTAATTCTCCCAACCTGTAGTTCCAGAATGTAGTTCATTTTTGGTGTGATTAATGAATGTTTATGTTTTCTGCCGCCTCTCTTATGGGCTTTATTATATTTTTAAGTTGAAAATACAACCATATTAAATAAATATAATAACAATGAAGACACCACATAAATCATTTTAAGCTATTAAAATGTATTGTGTGCAAAGCCACAAAATGACCCAAAGTCATAAAGTACAAATCTGGTAAGCATATATTATCAATACACTGGGGGAGATCTATCAAGACTGGTGCTTTCTGCACCAATCTTCATATCCCCTGTGATGCCAGAAGATGCGCCTTATTTATGATGAGCAGCATGCCTCATCATAAATTAGGCAAATCCTCCTGCAGTCGGTGCGCCTAAACGACAGCTTTACAGCTCAGAAATCAGCTGCCATAGATTTCTAGCTTCAATTACACCAGAAAACTGGCATACATGAAGATAGCTCTGTTATGATGGCTGGTCATGCATTCTTCTCAGCCTAAGGCTTCATTCACACGTCCGTATTTTCCTTTTCCAAATTTTAATTCCGTTTTTTGCGGATCCGTGTTTCCGCAAATACCTTTTGTTTTTACCAATTGTACATCCGCATCCGTTCCGTTTTTCCATTAAAAAAAAAAAAAAACGGAAGGAGGAATATATGTTGGTTGGGTATTTCTTTCTATTTCCTGGAATCCGCGATTGCGGATGACATGCGGATGACATATTGATGCATTCCGCATATCATCCGCACTTTTTGCGGACCCATTGACTACAATGGGACCACGGACCGCATAATGCAGACAAAAATAGGACAAGCTCTATGATATATGCGGATCCACATAACGGAGCGGAACAGAACATCGGATGTGGACAGCACACGGAGGGCTGTCCACATTTTTTGCGGAGCCATTGACATGAATGGTTCTGCATTCCGTTCTGAAAATTTGCGGAACAGATGCAGGTTAAAACATATGAATGTGTGAATGGACCCTAAAGCACGTTCCCTTTCAGAATAATGGAAAGGACAACAAAAAAGTGGGAGATACAACATTTTTATAAAAATCCGCAGTTAAATGTTTCAGAATATTTCTCCCTTAATGTTTTTCCATTGGCATGAGGAAACTGATTGTACCAGTTACCAGCAATTAATTAATCAGCTAAATGTCAAAAGCCATCAGTGAAGTGGTAAGGAATACAATCTGTTGACAGCTTTAGGAATGGCTCCATCATTTGTCCCCATTGCCAGAATGAAACAGCAGGGATATGCTAACCCAAATAACCATTAAGTTTGCTATTCATTTAATAAATGCTTCTACAGTTAAAAGGAAATGAGCAGATTAGCTTTGTATAAACTATGGGTAACACATGCTCTCCTAATGACATCAGAGAAATCTGTTTTATTGCATTGTTTTGCTTGTGTTTTAGCAGTCCTAAGAGAATACAGATGAGCTAACATTGTCATTGAACCTCATTTTAATACTGAAACATACCAAATGCACAGTAATGGTTCCCATTTTTAATGCTCTGTACATAAACTTGTCTCTGCAAAAAAATGATTTTGATATTTCATGGTAGGTCTTTCTCTAAGCTTTTAGTGGAGGGTTAAAATAATTTCATTTTCACAAGAGCTGGGCTTCTTTTACAATAGCTCAGACCGGCAGAAGTACCAATCCAAGATATTTAACCCCCTTATGTGTAAACCAATAGTGACCATGATATCTAAGCCATTTAGAGTGTGGGAGCTCGGTCTATCAGGCATCTGCATCCCCGCGAGTGAGATCATGGGAGGCCAATGTCTTAGCATGGCAGCCAAGGGCATAATAAAAGATCAAAGTCTGCATGCAGTATATGCCCATCAGGTTGCACCTTTCTGGTATAACATGGATAGTATAATACACTGTGTTGCCAAAAATGTTATGATATATATATATATATATATATATATATATATATATATATATATATTAGAGATGAACAAATCTATTTGTCGATTCGTTGATTCGTATCAAATCTTGGAAATTTTTAGCTGCAAAGCGAATCCGAATATTAGGTGATTCGCTTTGGCTTTGTACGCATTCGCTAGTTGTCCTATAAATTATATGCTATTGCTACATATAAGTTACTCTATACGCTGGTGCGTACAAATTCACTTCATTAGCAAAATTTTACTGTTAGTTAATTTATCGTGCGCAAAAGCCCAGGAAGAAAGCGGTCACCTGACCTAGTGGGCAGGGCTCGCTTTGATTGGCTCAGGCTCGGTAAGCCAGTGACGCATCACTTCTGCTGCGACTGCTGAGACGAGCAGAAGCACTGTGTGTGAAGTTCTGAGACTCAGACCTGTTTTGTGAATAATGGGGTGTAATTGCTCTGGGAATCCATATCACACATATCAGGGATACTGCAGGGCAAGTGCAGGGCCAGTTCAGGGCTAGTGATTAATCAGGCAGGGAGAGAGAGACAGGGAGAGATAGGGAGAAATAGGGAGAGACAGTGAGATACAGGGACAAAGACCAGCTGCAGGGCCACATAGTGAATTCAAAAATGTCTGGAATGGATAAGCAAAAGGGGTGCAGTTGCAGCCAGACCTCGAGCTCTAAAAAAAGGAGAAGGTGGCACAGGGCAAAAGTGCCAAAAGACCTGTAGCCGGAGCATCTACTAGTAGTATTCGCAATACTTGGCTGTTGTTCCACCAGGCTAACCCACCAAGGTGCAAATTTGTAGTGGAGGAGAAAGTGGATGAGGTAGGGCACGCTCATCTCAGTCTCAGCCGGATGATCTGCTGTCATCTGCTGATACAGTATCCATATGACGCCAGGGGGCAGACTCAGAGCGTTCCTCCTGCTCCACCATTCCTCTCCAGCAAAGCCCTTCATTTTCATACGCAATTTGTACGCTTATGCATAGGTGTTCAAAGAGGTTGCGTACCTTTTTACCCGAACGTTCGTTATTAGTGCGCAAATGTTCGCTAAAAGCCATATAATTACGTATATGTTGTACGCAAATTCAATGAATCTATTAGTCGAATATACAAATCTTAGGAAAAGTTCGGCGAATGTTCGGAGAATAAAATTTTCCATGATTCGCTCATCTGTAATATATATATATTATATATATATATATATATATATATATATATATATATATATATATAATTTTTTGAGTGTTTCATTGTGCAAAAGTAGTAACATATGAACAAATGAATACAATAAGAAAATCTCAGTACTGCCTTTTTTTTACCTATCTCCCAAAAAATAGTTAATAACAGTCAATCAGAAGTTATGTGTACCCCCAAATAATGCCATTAAAAACTACAACTTGTCCCACAAAAAACAAACAAAAAAACAGGCTGTTTGCTAAGGTGTTAAAAAAAAAGCTTTGTATGTAGTTTAGCTTCAGATATAGAATAAGACACAAGAAAACTTGTATTTTTTGTGTAAGGGTGAAATTTCTCTTTACTTTTTAATATGTTACTAGTGCCCTAATACACTTATCCCTGTCAACTAATCCAATATCCTAAGTGCATGTTCCTATTTATAAATGGTGACTCACAAAGACAACATTAACAAGATGTAACCACTTAGTATATTATTTAACTAAAAACCTACACATTTAGAGGTGATCACAGACCACCCCAATCATCTCCCATTGGGGTCCAGGAGACCATGAGAAAGTCAGTTTTTATTTTTTTTTAAGATTTGGACCGTCATTGGAACTCCCACGTGTTCATCTCATCATTATTTACACAACAATATTATAGAATATTTCAAAATCTATCTTTAATAACTTAACATGTTGACTTACTTTAATGAAATCAAACATTTTTGTCTTGTGTCAATAGGGTTCACAGACATCATAATTTTTCATAGCCTATTATGACTCAAAATGTATTCCATTTCAGAATAATACGATTCTACATTGCATTAATAATTATAACCTTCAAAACCTCTCAAAGTTAATTATATGTAGTGCTATTACTTAACCAGGTAAGTCAATCAGATGCAATTAACTCAACATGGATTAGAAATGGTTTCATGATATCTACATGGATTTTAAAAACTTAAAGTCATTTATAAGTAATTAATTCCAACACTTCAGAAGTATTACCGCATGCTGTGAATCAAATAACTTTTCTGCGTCTCTCTATGCTCTATAAATATATTTCTTTGAACAATTATTCTTTAATGAAGAAAATATAGATTAGAATAAACAAGGGGATCATTGCATTTGGACACAATTGTATATTTATTACATATAGCTATTATAGGTTGTTTTGAAGATACAGTGAACATTTAGAAAAAATAAAATATTAATATGTTTATTTATTTATTTTTAATAAACACATGTTCTGTGTATTCTCAATATATTGTGAAAGACCACAAGAAACATGTATTGCATTATATCTGATTGTGAATATTCTGGTTCAGCTTTCTGTGAAATCAATTGTTAATTAGCTTCATGCCTTCCTCCAGTTGGAATGTAATTTCCTATAGCTCATGAAAGATCAAAATTACCAGACACAATCGTTATATATTTTACTAGTGCTTTTCATCAAGTAAAGCTGAAAATATCTACAGTCTTCTGCTTGTTTGAGATGAAAGTTTAGAGGGACGACCGGGTCTTGGTAGATTTGCAGTGGTCTGATACTCCTTCCATTTCAATATGATCGCTTGCACAGTGCTCCTTGTGATGTTTAAAGCTTGGGAAATCTTTTGGTATCCAAATCCGGCTTTAAACTTCTCCACAACAGTATCACGGACCTTCCTGGTGTGTTCCTTGGTTTTCATGATGCTCTCTGTGCTTTAAACAGAACCCTGAGACTATCACAGAGCAGGTGCATTTATACGGAGACTTGATTACACACAGGTGGATTCTATTTATCTTTATCAGTCATTTAGGACAACATTGGATCATTCAGAGATCCTCAATGAACTTCTGGAGTGAGTTTTCTGAACTGAAAGTAAATGGGCCGAATAATTTTGCACGTCCCACTTTTCAGTTTTATTATTACAAAAAAAGTTCAAATGATCCAATAAATTTCGTTCCACTTCACAATTGTGACCCACTTATTGTTGATTCTTCACCAAAATTTTAAAATGTTATATCTTTTTGTTTGAAGCCTGAAATGTGGCAAAAGGTTGAAAAGTTTCAGGGGGCTGAATACTTTTGCAAGGCACTGTATATATCTATATTGAGATTTAAGATGGCTATAATGTGGACACACGTTAGAGCATGCATAATGAGCGCAATACCTGCACCATCTGGTTCTATTAAATTAACTTATATCCTACCCTGTGATAGGCTCTCTAAAACAGTGAACAATACAAGATTTATTGCACAGTGACTTCAATTATTGTTATATCTTTGACTCCCTCCTACCCAAGTGGGTCAATAGTGCAGGGGCTTTCTCTCAACTCACCAAGCACAGCACCATACATTGTACAGCGACTGTGCCTAGTATTGCAACTGAGCGCCATTCGCTTCAATGGGGCTGAGCTGTGTCTTGGTCTTGTGACTGATGAATGTGATGTCACATGGCCTATGCTAAGCTGAAGGACTGAGTGGTGGGTGTCATACCCAATCTATCAGATACTAATGACCTATCCTGAGGATAGGTCATCAGTATAAAAGTCTTGGAAAACCCCTTTAGTTATCAATAACAGAATTACCTAATTACATAACTTCTTGGTCTGTTCAAATCACTTTTCAGCAGTCATCCCATTATCATCACAAACATTATTGATTGAACAAACATTGATTTGCAATGTTAACACTTCTATATTGATAACATGGGGTCCTCCACTTACAGTAAGTGATTGTCAAAGCTTATTTACTCCTTCCTTGTACAATAACCTCTGTATAGGTCACAGAGCATGCCTAGAAACTCTCCCAAAGAAGTCAATAGGGTTCCCTCCTGACAATCGTGTCTATGACCCATGGTGGTTGGTGTAAATAATATCTATAAATGCTGTTAACAAAAGCTCAGGAAAGATGTTTGCCCCCATAATCATGTTCAGGAAATAGAATAAAAGGAAATATGGGTGACACATTCCCTTTAAAGTCCTCTGCCATAGCTGCAAATAAGTTTACTACCTACTAATGATGACATATACCATGTCACTATATATGGGATGACAGCATGCTGTATTGATTAATATAGATTATAAATAGAGATGAGTAAATCAGTTGTAAACTAATCACGTCTGACTCGATTTTTGCAAAAATTTGAGTTGAATCTGGATCTTACTTTTTGGTGATTTTATTGCAGCAAATATTAGAGAGAGAGGGAAATAGAAGATAGGATAAAAATTAAGAGACAAGACACAACATGAGTCCTACGAAACCTCAGAGTGCCATACACAATTTTTCAGGCCAATTAGAACACTTTTGATTTGGGTAGAGTCGATATGGAACCCAAATCAAAGCCAAATTGAATTCTGAGCATTCATTCATCTCTTATTATAAATATTCTGTAATATATCTCTAATTTGTATAAAAAAGCTAAATTTTTGTGGCACTTACAAAACTGAACCTACTATGAAGTCTGTGTTTACATGTCTGCACTACCCACTTATGCTTCTGCTAGGGAAGAAGGGGGTAGCCATGCTTAGAGGCCCAAGTGTGCATTTGAACCCTGTGCTTCATATTGCATAACACTGTTGGTAAAAATTTGACTATACAAATAACGAAAAAGGTGGCTATATGTACAGTCATGGCCAAAAGTTTTGAGAATGATACAAATATTAATTTTTACAAAGTCTACTGCTTCAGTTTTTATAATGGCAATTTGCATATACTACAGAATGTTATAAAGAGTGATCAGCTTAACAGCAATTACTTGCAAAGTCAATATTTGCCTAGAAAATGAACTTTATCCCCCAAAACACATTTCAACATCATTGCAGCCCTGCCTTAAAAGGACCAGCTAACATCGTTTCAGTGATTGCTCCATTAACACAGGTGTGGGTGTTGATGAGGACAGGGCTGGAGATCAATCTGTCATGATTAAGTAAGAATGACACCACTGGACACTTTAAAAGGAGGCTGGTGCTTGGCATCATTGTTTCTCTTCTGTTAACCATGGTTATCTCTAAAAAAACACGTGCAGTCATCATTGCACTGCACAAAAATGGGAAGAGTATCACAGCTAGAAAGATTGCACCTCAGTCAACAATCTATCGTATCATCAAGAACTTCAAGGAGAGAGGTTCCATTGTTGCCAAAAAGGCTCCAGGGCGCCCAAGAAAGACCAGCAAGCGCCAGGACCGTCTCTTAAAAGTGTTTCAGCTGCAGGATTGGGCTACCAGCAGTGCAGAGCTTGCTCAGGAATGGCAGCAGGCAGGTGAGTGCATCTGCACGCACTGTGAGGCGGAGACTCTTGGAGCAAGGCCTGGTCTCAAGGAGGGCAGCAAAGAAGCCACTTCTCTCCAGAAAAAACATCAGGGACAGACTGATATTCTGCAAAAAGTACAGGGAGTGGACTGCTGAGGACTGGGGTAAAGTCATTTTCTCTGATGAATCCCCTTTTCGATTGTTTGGGACATCTGGAAAACAGCTTATTCGGAGAAGACGAGGTGAGCGCTACCACCAGTCTTGTCTCATGCCAACTGTAAAGCATCCTGAAACCATTCATGTGTGGGGTTGCTTCTCAGCCAAGGGAATCGGCTCTCTCACAGTCTTGCCTAAAAACACAGCCATGAATAAAGAATGGTACCAGAATGTCCTCCGAGAGCAACTTCTCCCAACCGTCCAAGAGCAGTTTGGCGATCAACAATGCCTTTTCCAGCATGATGGAGCACCTTGCCATAAAGCAAAGGTTATAACTAAATGGCTCAGGGAACAAAACATAGAGATTTTGGGTCCATGGCCTGGAAACTCCCCAGATCTTAATCCCATTGAGAACTTGTGGTCAATTATCAAGAGACGGGTGGACAAACAAAAACCTACAAATTCTGACAAAATGCAAGCATTGATTGTGCAAGAATGGACTGCTATCAGTCAGGATTTGGTCCAGAAGTTGATTGAGAGCATGCCAGGGAGAATTGCAGAGGTCCTGAAGAAGAAGGGTCAACACTGCAAATATTGACTTGCTGCATTAACTCATTCTAACTGTCAATATAAGCTTTTGTTACTCATAATATGATTGCAATTATATTTCTGTATGTGATAAAAACATCTGACAAACACACATAAAAACCAAAGGGCAGCAGATCATGTGAAAATATAATATTTGTGTCATTCTCAAAACTTTTGGCCATGACTGTACAAATAAGTAGAAAACACACAAAATATTTTTAAATATATATTTTATGTGTTAACACATTTCAAAAATGATCAATTTTTGTTTTTACATGGCTGCAAACTATTTAAAAGAAACGGAGAAGTTGCACATCCACAGGTTAACAAGCATTTGCCTGGAAAGTACTTTAGCATGAATGACAAGCATGGTTTATATTATTTAGATCCTAAGAATAGTAATAAAGCAAACAGAATGAGAACTATTAAAAGGTGACAGAGCTGAGTACATAACCCTGTCAAATGTGGGGATCGAAATGGCTCAGAGCATAAATGCTTTACAAACATTGCTTGAGTGCACCTGAGCTGAACTGTGACAGAGAAGTGCTGCTGTTTGAAATGAGAGCTCCATATTGATCTGTGTGGCTTATTACCAGTTGCAAGCTTACTGCTAGCTTTTTATTAGAAGTCTCCACCTAACAGGATATCTGGACTTGTAACTTGGAGCAACAAGTCTCATCATTGTTTTTAAATTAACGAAAGACAAGCTGCATTAAAAAATGACAGAGCAATATGTTTGTTGGTGAAGATCTCTATTGTCTTCCATGTGTGTATCCAGGTGACTCTGTCACCATGAATGACTATGGGACATGAGAAGAAGATTGTTCTTCTTAAAAGCCAAGGGGGTTATATTGGAAATCTGTCAAAAACAGCAGTGTAAGTACTCTGTTAAGTATGCAGAATTTACCCAGTCAATTAGTACAGCACTGAACTATAAAAATGTTTCCTCATAAGGTTTGTGTAAAATGTTTTCAATTAAGTACCCTCAATTAAACCCAACTACTCTACAATTCAGAGACACACACCGATTATACCCCTGCTGCCTTCAATGAACAAGTGTCAAAGCCCTAATTAAATTTGATCAAAGTAGAAACAGATATCTACAACTATCAGCAATTGATCCATTTGTAAATATTAAATAGTTTATACATATTTGAAGACATGCATGTGTAGTTCCTTTATTCTTTCATTTTACATAATCACTAGTCTATCACTACAACATTATAGCACATCAGTTATGGAAATGACATTGTGTTTGTATCTTGGATTCAATCTTTCACTATAGCATTCTTACATTATACCCTATAAAGTCACTATATTTCTTTAAAAAATAAATAAATTAATAGATATAAGGATATAAGTCAATCAAAAGAAATAATGAATAACATTTATGTAACTAAAAGATAAAAAAAACATACATGAATAAGAATTGAAAATTATAGATATATATTTTTTTTTACTTTCTCATATCATAGGTATTATAGTATACCTGTATACAGAGCACCAGTAATACCAGTAATAAAGGTCACAGTTTGAAGGACAAAAATGTTACACCAGTGTTTTACAGCATGCACTATACCAATTGTTTCCCAATGCCTGCAAAGACGTTTTAACATACAGGGGGGGGAAAGCAGATGTCTTTGGCAATTATTTATTGGATTCCATTTGCATTTCTTGTAAGATTGATGTCCTGAACTTTAAGACTAATGGGAAATGTTGTGGAACTGTGTTGGGAATAGCTGTCAATAATTTCATTGCAATAACATAATACCCTGGAATCCTAAGAACAGATTTCTAATTAGCTAAGTCAACACCTAATTATTCAGTAGGTGACTGGATGTTCTGAGCAACGATGCACAAATATTTCAAAGTACTTCAGAAATGCATCTGATAATGAAGATTTACTCAATGCAGGAAAAGTATTTCCTCATTTCCTATCATTATCAGACTTGCTGCTAGAAATGGCCATGGCATCCAAACCTTTCAAAGTGATCATAAAATTAGGATCAGGGTAATAAGAAATGCTCTCCACGTTTCAGCTATAAAATTTATTTTTCTTGCC
The DNA here is from genome assembly GCA_900303285.1 of Rhinella marina. Taxonomy (NCBI): domain Eukaryota; kingdom Metazoa; phylum Chordata; class Amphibia; order Anura; family Bufonidae; genus Rhinella; species Rhinella marina. The sequence continues at coordinate 37,033 of ONZH01014042.1, read as the reverse complement.
TGACTCCACCAGATTCATATAGATACATGACTAGGAAGGTTACAATTGAATAATGGACATCAGGAAACAGATATTGGACTTTACATATATAATAAATGGCTTTCTCCTAGACCCTTTGCTGCATATACATCAAACTATATCCTTCAAATAAGTGACCACTACAGAGAAGGCTGAAAAAGAAGTGTACACACTACCACCTTGTGGATTAATCTTAAAAGAACAGATGTTCCTCCTTTCAGCTGTACTAGTTCTTCTGTGAATTCTATGATAGAGATAGCTATAAAATAAGCTATAATATGGATTTAAGTAAATATGCTGCATGATAAAAATATGAATTATTTAAAATATCCACATAAGACAAAGTTAATAGCTGATCCGCTTTAAAGCAAGACGACTGCCATGTAATTGATCGGTAATATATGTAGCCAAAATTGCTTCGACTTATCTTTCCTTATAGGAATTCATTGTAGATTAATGCAGAAGGCTCACATGGATTATTATAATCACTGTTTGATCTCACTATGCCAATGTGACTTAAACAGCAATGCAGGGAAAGCTACAGAGAACTTTGAGAGAATAGGTATATTAGAAAGGTCCAGGGAGGATTGACCTCGGATGAAGATCATTTATTTTCGCTATATGTGACAAATCCAAGCAGAGAAGGTTGAGTAATGTGACATTTCACAGTGGGTGGTCGATGAATGTCAGCGAAGCCCATGATTTACCTATATATATAAACATCCATCAATTGCCATTTCATGATTCACAGGGTCCATATGGCACCAAATTTTCCAACAAGTTGCTGCAATGATCAATTATATATGAGAAACCACAAACAGCAACATTAACTAAGGCAACATCTCAAATATCCAGAGGTTTTTCGTAGACCAGATAGCCATGTCTTTCCCTTTGTTGGTAAATGCTTCCCTTTTATTTCTGCAAGTAAGAAGGATCAATACAACCATATCTGACATCAAGCAAGAAAAAAATTGCTTATATGTCTCAGAAGATCTCCCATATGAAATCTGACCACTCAAACATAAGAATATGTCAAGATACTCCAGCCAGAGGTATTAAAGCAATTTGCTTAGAGAAATACCATAGGGAAAGCTTTCAAAGTAAATCTATAGACAAGGTGGATTCGGTGATTCCTACGTTAAGTTGCTAAAAATATCAAAAATGGTGAAAAATGTTGCAATGTTGTTGCTTAGAATGTAGGCTTCTGTGTATCCTTTCATTTATTCTTCATATTCAGGAGACTCAGGATGACTAGTCAGTAGCCACTTGCTAGATACCACTGCATGAAAGGTGTCATGGGACCTCAAAGTCTCCTCTTGTTCTCCATAGTGTCATCAACAGACACGGGCTTATATCTGAAAGACCAGATCAGCTTTGGAGCTTTAAACAAGGTGGAGTGAGGGGGAACTTTACCCATCATTGATGGGGGTGGGGTAACCAATAGATAGGAGATAATCAAGTTATGAGATAGAACTGCAATCTCCAGTTTGACAGCCTACACATCATCATAAGGCAATGTGAGTGCAGAATGTGCAGAATGCCTTAATGCAGCAGAATTTGGGTCTATATTTTAGAACAGTATAATATTAATGAATTTTTTTTGTATCCCATTGGATTGTAAGGCATGTTCTGTTCCATTATGCATTACACATGCAGAATGCCAAGCACTGTGTTGCAATAAGCAAGGTGCAGTCTAGCAATAAAATAGCCAGCACAGATTTCATGCCCAAGCTTCTGATTGCAGATTACTAGCTAAATATAGAATATTTCCATCGAAAATATATAATCAAATAGGTAACAAGCAAACTCGATAACAAAGCACACGCTACGGTAGAAACATAGCCATAAAAATCCCTCGGACTGCAACCTCATATAAGTCAAAGTGTATGAAATGATCAGATATAGTATCTCTGCTGCTACAGGATATGGAACCAATAATAGCTATTTCCTTTGGTTAACCAATATGTCAGATCCTTTGAAATGTATCTAACAAGGATGTTTATCCTCATGATTTTGATTTAATATCAGTTTGTCTTTCATTCTGTATATGAGACTGATCTGTTACTTTGCATACACCACACACAACCATAGCTTTTTTCTTCCAAGAGACTACTGCAGCAAAATGATCATTACTGCCCAGAACACACATACTGTATATGAATAGGGACACTGTGAGGAGCACAAGGGAAAAGTATCGACTTGCAGCCATAGGGGAAAAGTAGTCTTATCAAGGACTGCAGTAAAGCTTAAAAGCATAGACATAGCTTAACTAGCATACCAAATGCATGTAAAAGTCTGCCCAGCACCTTACCTTCACAAAGCAGAGAGGCAGCTCAGGCACACAACATCTCCTGCTCAGCCAAATCCTGCAAAATGTAAATCCTAATCAAACTGCTTGATTCAAAGCAGGATCCTTTCACATCTGCAAATACATAGAGATATTTGTTGCAATCCAAGGCGGTCTTGCAGTCCAAAGGAATGTGAGAGCCAGAAAACAAAAGGCTGCCTTGACCGTAGGAGAAAAGCAGGAGCTGTGTAGTGGTTCAGCATGAAAATTCATTACAATCTGTGTGAACAGAGAAGGTTTTGCTAGTAAAGAGCTCTGATTGCCTATGCAGAGATGGAGAGAGAGAGACTGAGCTGCAAGAAAAAGAGAGATTGAGGAGGGAGAGAGGACCAGGCTGTACCAGTCAGTTCTCCTTCAGCTATTGGAGCAAACTGAATGAAATTTACAAAGCCAGCAGCCAATAGATTGCTGCAGTCTGCATCATCACTACAGAAACCATATCTACATCTACAACCTAATGCGAAGAGCTGCTAATTCTAGTGCAATTCAAATGGAACACAATCATCACTGTTGTTTGTGTCAAGAGGTAGGGTGCATAATGCCAGGAGGCATATGGCAGTGCACAGCTAAAGGGCACACAACTTACTGGAGATTGTTTTTGAATCATTTTCTTAAACCATTGTAAATGTGAAGCTAAAGATTCTGCAAAATGATATATTTACTAAAGAAATATAAATGTGAAAAATGTAAGGTATTGAAAATGTTCAATGCTGATAGCTATGTATTGTACATTTATTTTGGCAGTACATTGTTTTAAATATATAAACATAGCAGAAGGATTGTCTGATATTCAACATGGCAGATTATCCTATTATTTAAAAAAACAAATACTTTTGTTTAGCTTTTAATAATTAGTATTTCTATGTTTTGTTTTATTATGTAAAATATATGTAAATGTGTGCATAAACATCACATTAGATCATATTACGTTTCTCAACAGAGATTCGTTGGCACCCTAAAAAAGTGTTCTGTGTGCTGCAAGTGGTTCCAGAGCAGTTTAGTTTTTCTTTGCATTATGCGTGAACCAGCACCTAGTGACATGAGCAGTGCAAAGAAGCCTGGCAGTGGCATAACTATGGAGGTCCCGATCGCTGATGTTATCAGACCCCATAGTCTGGGGGCTCACAGGGCTCTCTGCCTTAGAACACAAGGTAGTGATGCTGGCCAGTGTTAGCACACTGTGTACCTTCATGCGTACAAGGTCATCATGATGCTAAGTTGCATTAGGACATTGTGTACTGAGTTGCATACAATGTGCTAATGTTAGCAGACATCAGAACTTTTGTAAAGGGCCCTAAAGACAAGTTGAGAGGAGGAGAAAGAATACCATTGTAACTACCTGGGGTCTGATTCAGGGGTCTTGCCTTGGTTCTGATTTTGGAGTTTAGTCTGGGCTCTGATTACATTTGGAGTCTGAGGTCTGGTATAGATGTCTGCATGGGCTGTATGGGATGTGAATAATTTAGGGGTTTAGTTGTGCAGATCATCGCTAACAAGCAGGGGCGTAGCTAAAGGCTCATGGGCCCTGGTGCAAGAGTTCAGCTTGGGCCCCCCCTTCCCTCAGCACTGGTGCACCTAGATTTTCTGCTGGCCAAGTCAAAAATTGAAGCCCCCCCCATGCCAAATTCTCACCCTAACCCTTTCCCTCCTAACATTACGTATATCACTACAGAACATACAGGGTAAGGCTACATTCACAGGACAGTTGCTGTTGCGGCCTCCAATCCGCATATTTTGCCATGCAGATCCGGACCCATTCACTTCAATGGGTCAGCAAAAAATGCGGACAGCACACTGTGTGTTATCCGCATTCGTATGTCCATTCCGTAGCCCCGCAAAAAAAATAGAACATGTCCTATTTTTGTCCGTTTTTGGGACAAGGATAGGCATTGTTACAGTGGATCCACAAAAAAAAAACGGATGCCATATGGAACATCATTTGTTTTTTTTGCGGATCCGCAATTTGCAGACCGCAAAACACAACATTTGTGTGAATGTAGCCTAATACAGTGCCCCATACCTCGTACATCCAGTGACATCTCCTCTGATGTAGATCTTCTCTTTCCTCATCTTCTCCTTTCAGACCAGACGCCATTTTTCAGCCATTTCTCATCTCTGCAGTTCGACAGAAAAAAAAATCTTAGTTTATTACTTTTTTATCATCCTCCCGTCTTCTGGACATATCATCCTACCACCCCTAGTACTGTGCCACTAGTACCACACAGATAGTGCCCTTCAATAATTATTGGCACACAGCGTCCTTTAATAACTGCACCCAGCAAATAGTGTCCGTGACAGTAATAGTGTAAACATAACATCCCCAGAAATAACTGCGCTGTGCTGATACTGTGCCAGGGTGCCCCCCAAAGTCCCAACTAATAATTCTCTGCCAGAGTGCACTTGTTAGTAATAGTGCCCCCAATAGTACTAATGTCCCCACTGTAATAATGCTTCCATAGTGCCCATACTAGTAATCATGTTCCCCAGAGAACCCCAGTAGTAATAATTCTCCTTATAATGTGACAGTACAAAAATGCCCCTTCATGTGTACCAGTGCAAAAAAAACCTTTTAATGCCCCCAGTTGAGCTAATGTCCCCATAGTGCCCCCATAATGTGCCAGTATAAAATACCCCTAAATAGTGCCCCCCTGTAGATGCCCCCATAGTACCCGCCATAATGTGTCCCAGTATAAAACGCCCCTTCTTTGTGGCCTCAGTAGATGCCCCCATAGTGCCCCCCAATAATTTGCCAGTAAGAAGAGCCCCCATAGTGCCCCAATAATGTGTCAGTAAGAAGTGCCCCCCAATAATGTGCCAGAAGTGCCCCCAAAATTTCCCCCAATAATGTGCCAGTAAAAAGTGTCCCACCTCCATAGATGCCCCCAAATCATGTGCCAATAAGAAATGCCCCCAGTGCCCCCATATGCCAGTAAGAAATGCCCCCATGTGCCAAGAAATGCCCCCATGTGCCAGTAAAAAAAATGCTCCCATGTGCCAGTAAAAAAAATGCCCCCCGTGCCCCTATGTGCCAATAAGAGAAATGCCCCAGGGCCCCCATGTGCCAGTAAGAAATGCCCCCAGTGCCCCCAGGTGCCAATAAGAAATGCCCCCAGTGCCCCCATGTGCCAGTAAGAAATGCCTGCAGTGCCCCCATGTGCCACTAAGAAAGGCCCCAGTGCCCCCATTAAAAAGAGCTCCAGTCTGTTGGCATCATATAAAAAAAATGTCTGATGGCATCATACCTCCATCAGCGATGCGATGCAGGCCTCTTCTGGACGTCAGGTCTACAGCCTATCAGATGAATGGGGAAGGGAGACGTCTCTCCCTCCCCTGCCTCCTGAGGACGGCGATACAGATGAATATGGAGATGAGCGCTTCCACAATGGAAGCGCACATCTCCCTCTGCCCCGTCGCCGCCTTCGCCACAAATGCAACCACTGCGACCCCTATAGCTACGCCACTGCTAACAAGCGCTTGTGTGAACGCTCATTAGTGATGATCTGGCAGTGTAATACTGCCACCGATTACCTGATGAACGAGCAAATCCTTGTTTATCAGGTAATTGGAATTTTTCTGCAGGTTTAAAAATCATCAACAATCTGCTGCTGGCAAACAGTGATTCAGTATGGGAAAGAGTAATGGCATTAGCGATTGCTCCTCCCCATACTGAGGAGGAGATCGTTGCATATAATATCAACAGTCTCCTCTGATGACAAGTAAGTTTTCCTTCCTGACAATCATCATGATCTACAGGTCTAATATCAGCTTTAGGGCCCTTGCACACGACCGTATTCTTCTCACAATATGATCTTATGAGTGCGGAACAATAGTCCCGCGGGCGGCCGGATGTCCACAGCATCATTGTAATCTATGATGCTGTGCGCTCCCGTGCCCACAATCTATGCCGCTCCAGGACATATTGCCCGCTCACTGATCGTATGTCTCAGAGCGCATATGGTCGTGTGCAAGGGCCCTTAGGGACTTGGTCTGAGGTCTGAGTTAATTCAGCGGTCTTAATTGATTATGAAGTCTGGCTAGTCAGGTGTTGCCATAGTAATAAAGTTGCCTCTATACCTTGTTTATATGTGCTCAGCAACATTATTATATGACAGTTGCCATTGTTACCTTATCACTGCTCATTCTGTTTTTTTTTGTCACTTTTTTCTGATTACAAATATGAACAATTTCTTTCTGGTACACTGATTTAAAAGTAAGTGTGTATTACTTGCTTTTTATCTTAAAAAAATAATGCTAATTGTTAGCAATTTTTATATAATATGATTTTATTTCATGGGTGTCAAAAAGCTAAGAAGGTGGCATTATGATGTCACAACCTGAAGATTTTACAGCAGTGTGTGACACCTCAAGCCACTTTTGCTTTTTTTCTTGGTCTTTCAAAGATTCCTTTTATAGGAAGTTCCTTTTTCTGTGCCACTGAATGACTGAGGAGAACCATGTGTCTGTGCTGCCATAACTTGGGTCAAATTATAATTATAATAGAGCACAGAATGTTTGATAAATTTTTGCGTTTGTTGTGTGTGTTTAGATGTTATAAGATTGTGACAATTCCTGTGACTTTTTAAAAAGTCACAGTCAATGAATTTGGTTTAAGTCTTCCCTACTTCTAACAATGGCCACTTTCCCAACACTGAAGTGAGAGGTGTAAACATGCAAAATATTGCAACATTCGTGCACAAGTGAGCCCCAAAAGATGCAAAGCCCTGCCTGATGTTTTTGAAGCAGAATTCTAAAGTGCAGGGCTTAATTAATTCCTCTCAAAGTGTTTACTGTATTTTTTTTAAAGAGGTTCTTCAGCAGTTCGCATAATACAACAGCATGACCATACTGCTGTAGAATGTAAAAATATATTTACTGCAGACCTTCACTTTGAACAGGATGAGAGTGCATGATTTCAATCAATGGTGGCAAGGAATCTGTACTTCGCTCCTCAAAAAGAGGTTCTGGAGCAGCTGAGGCATGAAATATACTGTATTACAATGTACATTTACATTACTGGTGAGTGTGCATTAGAACATTATATCATACACTTACGCCCAGCAAGACTGTTGTAACATATGAATGGCATTAGAGATGAGCGAATCGATTCGTCAATTTGTTAATTCATATTGAATCTTGGGAATTTTAGCAGCGAAGTGAATCCGAAAATTAGTTGATTCGCTTCGGCTTTGTACGCATTCGCTACGTAGTTTGACCTATAAATTATACGCTATTGCTACATATAAGTTACTGTATACGCTGTTGCGTACAAATTCAATTCATTAGCGAACTTTTACTGTTTGTTTATCGTGCGTAAAGGCCTGGGAAGAAAGCGGTCACCTGACCTAGTGGGCAGAGCTTGCTCTGATTGGCTCAGGCTCGGTAAGCCAGTGACGCATCACTTCTGCTGCGACTGCTGAGACGAGCAGAAGCACTGTGTGTGAAGTTCTGAGACCTGTTTTGTGAAAATTTGATATAATAGCTCTGGTAATCCATATTACACATATCAGGGATACTGCAGGGCAATTGCAGGGCCAATTCAGGGCTAGTATTTAATCAAGCAGGGAGAGAGAGACAGGGAGAGATAAAGAGAGACAGGGAGAGACAGTGAGATACAGGGACAAAGACCAGCTGCAGGGCCACAGAGTGAATTGAAAAATGTCTGGAATGGATAAGCAAAAGGGGTCCAGTTCCAGCCAGACTTTGAGCTTTAAAAAAAAGGAGAAGGTGGCACAGGGCAGCAGTGCCAAAGGGCATGTAGCCGGAGCATCTACTAGTAGTATTCGCAATACTTGGCCGCTGTTCCACCAGGCTAACCCACCGAGCCGTAAAATTGTAGTGGAGGAGAAAGTAGATGAGGTAGTGGAGTGGATGGCACGCTTATCTCAGTCTCAGCCGGATGATCTGCTGTCATCTGCTGATACAGTATCCATATGTAGCCAGGGGTCAGACTCGTCCTGCTCCACAATTCCACTCAAGCAAACCCCTTCATTTTCTGTCACCTCTCAGGCTTCAGTGTTCCCTCCTAGTGGTGTCCCTTATGCAATTTCTAAAAAAAAAAGCCACCGAAGCCCACCTTATAATCCGGCGGTTATAGAGGACAGCCTCCCTGAGGATTTCTTAGAGAGCAGTCAGAGTTTGGACTGCCTGGAATTGTCAGTTGGTGGGGAACAGCCTAATTTGCATTCTGAAAAATGTGTTGTAGAGGAGTCTGATGATGAATCTGATGTGTTAGAACGGAGGACCTGGGAAGCGGATAGGGCTGGTGAGGAGGGTTTGAGCTCAGAGGAGGAGGGTGGTACTAGTAGTGGCAGCAACAGAGGGCAGAGGCGACTTAGGCCCAGGGCTAGTGCTTCCCTGGGAACTAGCGAGACCCCAAATATGGCACCAGGGTGTAAGCGTGCAAGTGCTACAAGCTTGGCCAGCTGTGGAGGGTGCACGTCGGGTGTGTGGAAGTATTTTACCACTCTGCCGGGGGATAGCAGTATGGCCAAGTGTAATTTGTGTAAACAGAAATTGAGCCGTGGGAAAGCCACAAATGTTGGGACCACTGCTCTGTGGAACCATTTGAAGCGGTGTCATGCCGGCAATTTAGAGCAGCCCATTAATACTAAAGAGCTGGTTACTTCTCCCGGGGTCCCTTCTGTCAGGCAGGCCGCATCCAGGGCCATAGCTCAGCCCGCATCACGGGGTGTAACTAGTACATCCACCTCATCGTCGGCCAGTGCGTGCATTTCTCCACCTCCTCTCATTCGGCAGCCGTCCATTGCCGAGTGCGTGGCCAGGAAACAGTTTTAAGCCACAAGTAATCCGACAGTGTGCAAACTGAATGGTCACCTGACAAAGTTGCTGGCTGTGCAGTGTCTGCCGTACCATCTGGTTGACTGCCCAGCTTTTAGGGAGCTAATGGCTTGCGCTAAGCCACGCTGGCAGGTCCCTAGCCGGCATTTTTTCTCCAACAAAGCTATCCCTGCCCTTTACTCCCACGTGGCTGACAATATTGGACGCTCCCTGCAGCTGTCTCTCTGCAGCACGGTGCACATCACGGTGGACACCTGGAGCAGTGCTTATGGCCAGGGGGAATACATGTCCTTTACTGCCCACTGGCTGAATGTATGTAGTGGCAGCGAGGCAGGTACCCCCCAGCAACCGGGTCAATTGCTGTTGGCACCTCCTCGTGCTTTCCAGCCAGGATTGCAGCAGACCACAGAACAACTATCCACTTCCACCTCCACATACAGTCCGCCTGCTGGAGTGTCAGGGCAGCGAGTTACCCCCGCTCCTTCATATCACATGTGCCAGGTAAAACACTGCCATGCAGTCTTAGACTTAGTTTGTCTTGGCAGTAGCAGCCACATAGGCCAGCGCTTGCTGCATTACATGGAGCAGAAAATAGCGCGCTGGCTGACTCCATGGCAGCAGGAAGTAGGCAAGGTAGTGAGTGACAATGGGACAAATATAGTGGCAGCGCTGAACCTGGGTCAATTCTCGCATGCTCCCTGTATGGCACATGTCCTAAATCTAGTGGTGCAAAGATTTCTAAAAACATTCACTGGCCTGCGCACAGTGCTGGCAAAGTTGCGGAAGCTTTGCACTCATTTCTGCCATTTATATGTATCTCGCCACGCTCTGGTGGAACTGCAGCGTCAAAACGGTCTTCCGCCACACACTTAATAGGTGACGTGGTGACCCGGTGAAATTCCACTCTTCATATGTTGCAGCGACTCCTAGAGCAGCGTAGAGCAGTGGACGATTTTGTCCAGCAGCAGCCAGAATTTTACAGCATAGGGAGCAGGTGCGGCTTTGATTTCTGGCAGTGGAGGCTCGTCCGAGATGCCTGCACTGTTCTAAGGCCCTTAGAAGAAGCCACAAAATTGGTCAGCCGGGACAGCTGCGGTGTGAACGACATAATTTCAATAATATTTGTGCTGGAAAAGACAATCACGCTCATGCAGCAGGGAGCAATGGGGGGAGGAAATCCTGGGCATTTGTCTACCCACCATGCTGTCACTGTAGGGGAGCCCCATCACCAAAGTTCCCTTGTGGAGCAGGAGGAGGATGAGGAGCTTCAGTTAGAGGAGGGGGAAGAGGAGGAGGATTTTAATGAGGGTGATGATGACCAGGAGGAGGAGGAGGAGCCACAGCTGGAGGATGAGGATGATGAGACTTTCAAGGACACAGCAGTTTCTCAGAGAGAGGCTGAGATGGAAAGAAGTGGCCTCTCAGGCACGCTGGGCAGAATGGTGAGTTGTATGCTCACATGCTTATGCACTGACAGGCGTATCCTAAACATAAGGCAGACTGGCTGGCGATGCTTCTGGACCCGTGGTATCAATCCAACATGGGGGATTGTTTTCCTCCCCAGGAAAGGGAAGATAAGTTAGTATCATTGCGGGAGAAGCTATGTAGTAACCTGGCCACAGCTTTCAGCCAGCCCCAGCCTGCTTCCAGCATGTCTGAGAAGGAGGTCCGGCCGAGTAATCCACCTTCTGCCACAACCAGCAGCAGCCAGTTAGCCTAATTAGTATGATGCAGGAAATTTTCTCTGCAGGCCCCCAACAGCTTCAGCCAAGTGAGCAGGCCCAGATCACCTGCCTCAATGAGCAAGTTCAGGCGTACCTGCAGTCTGGCTCACAAAGCCTCTTCCCAGACTCCCTGGACCTCTGGGCAGGCAGATTACAACAGTGGCCGGAACTGTCCCACTATGCACTAGGGCTTCTTTCCTGCCCAACCTCAAGTGTCATGTCAGAGAGGGTTTTTAGTGCCGCTGGGGGAGGGGGGACACCCAAAAGGACAAATCTGTCACCGGGCAGTGTTCAAAAAGATACCTTTATAAAAATGAATAAAGGCTGGAATACATACGAATTTCATACTCCTCTTGCTGATGCTGGTGGTGATTAGATCAGGCCTTGCAGGGCAGAATAGTCTTTAGTGTTTTCCCACTGTTGCTGTCAGCAGGGCCATAATTTTGCAGCCAAATGTCTTGTGTCATGTCATGGGCTGTGCGAACCCAAAGTCTCCAAAACCTTATTTCAAAACCAAACACTGTTGTCTACCTTCGCCTCTGTTTTCTGCGCTTAGTAGGAGAGTAGCTGTTGTTAGTTAACGTTACTAATAGTTCTATTTAGTATTGTTAAGTTTGTTTTGGAGCCTCAGCCTTTAGTCTCCCCCTCCAAAAAAAAATATGTATATGTGTTATATATATTTAAAAATTAATAAATAAATTTTTTCACACTGCCTCTGCCTCCCGTACAAGTTATATTTAGCGGACATTGTTATACACCACTGCAGTCTGTTGTATTTATTTTACCTATCACTCTATGCTGATATACCCCGTCCCCTACTACTACTGGCCGGGGCAGCCATAAAAAGCTCATATATAATTTTCACTGCCTATGTTAAGGTAGAATGTACAGGCTTGTTGCCCAAACAAGCCAAGCCTTTTTTATTTTTCTGTCTGTCAATTGTAATCAGTGAACAGGAGTGTGTGTAACGTAGTAATACTTCGGCCGGCAGACACCGCTGTGTTCATTAATATGGGAAAATGGCCATGGGAAAAATACTCTGTCTTCTTCACACTATGTCAGGATCAGGAAAGTGTTAAAGGTTTAACAAAACACTCAAAACACAAGTTTTTCAAGAATATTAAATACATGTTGTATTTTCGCTCCAGCTGCCTCTCAGCAGGGGTTAACGTGCTGTGGCCGGATCCGCTGCCCACCCCCATTACAGTGAATTTGGGCTGGAGTGCGGTTCCAGCCCCACACGTGTACCTGCAGCAGCGCGGATCCGGAGGGACCCTTCAGCCGCCGGATCCGGGCTGCCGCTAGTGTAGAAGTAGCCTTACATTCAACTCTAATGAACAGTTGTAGCTACATGGGAATAGTTTGGGGCTGGAGGATCCCGTTCCTAACTACTAGTGTTCTTACTGCAGCTGCACTCCCACGTAGCTTGGATGAAAAATAAATTAAATATGTTTTACACTTACTAGAGGCTGTAGGTACTTCAGGGGCCGTCCTGCCTCGACGGTGGTGACGCCTTCGTTGACGGTGCTCTGCAACATAAAAATGTGCCCAATTGTTAGATGATGACTCTTTTTAATACTAACACATACTACTATTAAGATATTATGGGTGTGAGAGGGGGGCCATATCATATTTTTTTCTTCTAAAAAGGTATTTATGCCAATAGATAACGTTATCGTCGCAATAACTTTCTTTATATCGTTAAAACGGTGCGGTAGGAATACTTTGGCTATCGCCCACTAACAGTAGCTGCAGCATGGGCACGTCTTTGAGTCTGTGTGTAGGAGGAGGAAGCGCTAACTATAAAGGGGCATATAAGAGTACTTTCTTTCGAACTAGTGCTTTTGCCTGACACAAACGGGAAAATGGCCAGCACCATTAACAATAATGACTAGAATACCTTCACTTAAGTTGTTTGAGTCGATAGTTAGAGAGGCGTTGCCTAGCATGAAACAAAATTACTGCAGCGCACTACGCACGACCACGTTGTCCTTCTATACTTTTTTGATTTTTGGCAGTGACTGCTGGTATATATATAATGCAGTACACTAATTTTTTTACATGTTTTTACTTATCAAATATTTTGTTACTCACCCTGCCGTATCTCTGCGCGGATCTCATTAAGCCGCTCTGGGCATTTGAATTTCAGATCGGACCATTTCCGCTGGATCTGGCCCGGGGTCAGCACGGTGTGGAAGCGATGGCGCAGGCCTTGGATCACCTGCTGGATCACCTCCTTTTTATGCTGGTTTGGATGGCGGTGTGTGCCATCGTAATTCTCTCTGTCCATCAGCAGGATCAGGAATTTCAGCTCTTCAGAGCTAAATGATGAGGATCGCCTGGATGCCATTTTCGAATATTCGCTCTGCCTCTGAGGAGTGCACGCCGCGGCCTCTCGTCGTGCGTGCCTGTGTATTACGTAATCACATAGACAATAGTATGCTGAGTATTCGTGCGCTATTTGTACGCTCATGCATACGTCTTCTAGGAAGTTGCGTACATTTTTCAAATTAACGCTCGTTATTAGTGCGCGAATGTTCACTAATGGCTCATAATAACTAGAGATGAGCGAGTAGTGTTCAATCGAGCCGGTATTCGATCGAATACTACGCTATTCGGCATACTCGATTTCGATCGAGTATAACGGCGATGGCGCACTTAGAATTCATTTCCCCTCCCACCTTCCCTGGCGCTCTTTTTCCACCAATCACCATGCAGGGGGGGTATGACAGGCCCGCGGAGCACGCTGGCAGCGTGAAAACGGCGTCTACATGGATTGGCTGGAAAAACCACGTGACCTCGAATATTAATAACTCAGGTCTTCCTGCTCGTTCGCATATGCTGCGTGAACTTAGTCAGAGACAGAGGCTGGAGAAGGGAGAGATAGGTTTTAGCTGTTGGACAGGCAGGAGAGTGATTAAAAGCCCTTATCAGGGCTACTATAGTGCAGTACAGTGATAGCTTTACTACTATATACACTCTGCAGAGAACGGCTGCTGTATTCAGGGATAGCTGCTGGAGTAGGGACAGAGAGAGGCATTAGTGGTGTATTAGGTGCTCTGCTACATACCAAACTATATTTGGCACTACTGTTCTGCGTTCTTTTTGGCTGCAAAACCCTGTTATATACCTAGTGTGTATATGCACCATCAGATCTTCTGGCAGTATACAGCTGTGTACATTTTTTTTTTTAAATACAGTTTCTTTGGCTCTAGTGTTCTGGGTTCTGTGTGCCTGCAATACCCTTTTTGTATACCAGGTGTAAATACCCACCGTCTGACCTGTTAGTACACGGCTGTGTACTCAGACATATTTAAAAAAAGTCCTGTTATTTGGCACCTGTATTGTGCGTTCTGCGTGCCTGCAAAACTCTTTAATATACGTGCTGTTAATACCCACCGTCTGACCTGTTAGTACACGGCTGTGTAATCAGACATATTTAAAAAAAAAAGGCCTTTTATTTGGCACCTGTACTATGCGTTCTGCGTGCCTGCAAAACTCTTTTATATACGTGCTGTTAATACCCACCGTCTGACCTGTTAGTACACGGCTGTGTAATCAGACATATTTAAAAAAAAAGGCCTTTTATTTGGCACCTGTATTGTGCGTTCTGCGTGCCTGCAAAACTCTTTTATATACGTGCTGTTAATATCCACCGTCTGACCTTGTAGTACATGGCTATGTACCTAGAAATATTAAAAAAAAACTCCTTTTATTTGGCACCTGTACTGTGCGTTCTGCGTGCCTGCAAAACTCTTTTATATACGTGCTGTTAATATCCACCGTCTGACCTTGTAGTACACGGCTGTGTAACTAGAAATATTTTAAAAAAGTCCTTTTATTTGGCTCCTGTATTGGGCGTTCTGCGTGCCTGCAAAACTCTTTTATATACGTGGTGTTAATACACACCGTCTGACCTTGTAGTACACGGCTGTGTACCTAGAAATATTTAAAAAAAGGCCTTTTATTTGGCACCTGTATTGTGCGTTCTGCGTGCCTGCAAAACTCTTTTATATACGTGGTGTTAATACACACCGTCTGACCTGGTAGTACACGGCTGTGTACCTAGAAATATTTTTAAAAAAAGGCCTTTTATTTGGCACCTGTATTGTGCGTTCTGCGTGCCTGCAAAACTCTTTTATATACGTGGTGTTAATACACACCGTCTGACCTTGTAGTACACGGCTGTGTACCTAGAAATATTAAAAAAAAGGCCTTTTATTTGGCTCCTGTATTGTGCGTTCTGCGTGCCTGCAAAACTCTTTTATATACGTGGTGTTAATACACACCGTCTGACCTTGTAGTACACGGCTGTGTACCTAGAAATATTTAAAAAAAAGTCCTTTTATTTGGCACCTGTACTGTGCGTTCTGCGTGCCTGCAAAACTCTTTTATATACGTGCTGTTAATATCCACCGTCTGACCTTGTAGTACACGGCTGTGTAACTAGAAATATTTAAAAAAAGTCCTTTTATTTGGCTCCTGTATTGGGCGTTCTGCGTGCCTGCAAAACTCTTTTATATACGTGGTGTTAATACACACCGTCTGACCTTGTAGTACACGGCTGTGTACCTAGAAATATTTAAAAAAAGGCCTTTTATTTGGCACCTGTATTGTGCGTTCTGCGTGCCTGCAAAACTCTTTTATATACGTGGTGTTAATACACACCGTCTGACCTGGTAGTACACGGCTGTGTACCTAGAAATATTTTTAAAAAAAGGCCTTTTATTTGGCACCTGTATTGTGCGTTCTGCGTGCCTGCAAAACTCTTTTATATACGTGCTGTTAATACCCACCGTCTGACCTGTTAGTACACGGCTGTGTAATCAGACATATTTAAAAAAAAAGGCCTTTTATTTGGTACCTGTATTGTGCGTTCTGCGTGCCTGCAAAACTCTTTTATATACGTGCTGTTAATATCCACCGTCTGACCTTGTAGTACAAGGCTATGTACCTAGAAATATTTTAAAAAAAAGTCCTTTTATTTGGCACCTGTACTGTGCGTTCTGCGTGCCTGCAAAACTCTTTTATATACGTGCTGTTAATATCCACCGTCTGACCTTGTAGTACACGGCTGTGTACCTAGAAATATTTTAAAAAAAGTCCTTTTATTTGGCTCCTGTATTGTGCGTTCTGCGTGCCTGCAAAACTCTTTTATATACGTGGTGTTAATACACACCGTCTGACCTTGTAGTACACGGCTATGTACCTAGAAATATTAAAAAAAGGCCTTTTATTTGGCACCTGTATTGTGCGTTCTGCGTGCCTGCAAAACTCTTTTATATACATGGTGTTAATACACACCGTCTGACCTGGTAGTATACGGCTGTGTACGCCAAATATTGTAACAAAAAAAAAATGCGGAGGGCTAGCGGAATCGGACGTGGACGAGGACGGGGGCGCGGAAATTCTGTTGGGGGCCTTGTTGAAGCCAGTGGGGATACAATGCGTGCTGGTGAGGGGCAGCCAGGATTCCGCTCATCCAGAATCCCTGCCTTTATGGGACAGTTAAGCAGGGGGCGGGTTACACCGCTGTTGAGGCCTGAGCAGTGTGAACAGGTGGTGAAATGGATAGCCGATAACGCTTCCACACAGTTGTCCACCAGCCAGTCATCCACACAGTCTCACTCTGACCCTCCTTCCTCCACACCTGGCCAACAGAGTCATCCCACCCTTGACCCCTCCCAGGAGCTCTTTTCGGGTCCTTTTTCAGATGTGCCGGAAGAATCCCTGGAGCTACCAGAGGAATTTGTTTGTAGTGATGCCCAACCACTTGAGTATTCGCCATCTCCTGCTGATGTGGACCCTGAACCAGCATCTGTTATCATGAGCGATGATGATGATGAGACGCAGTTGCCATCAAGGGAGGCTGTTGGAATGTCCAGTGGGCAGGAGGAGGAGCAGAGTGAGGAAGTGGAAGAGGATGTGGTGGATGAGGAAATGACCAATCCCACTTGGCCAGGGGTGATGTCCAGCGGGGAAAGCAGTGGAGAGGTGGTGGTCTGCGCAGCACCGAAAAAGGCAGCAAGAGGCAGAGGGATGTCCAGAGGCAGAGGGATGTCCAGAGGCAGAGGGATGTCCACAGGCAGAGGGATGTCCACAGGCAGAGGGATGTCCAGAGGCAGAGGACAGTCCAGACAGAGAAGTGAGGCCATAGCCAGCAGGGCCGAAGCTGTTCCCGGCAGCAGGCAGTCGCGCGAAGCTCCCCCATCGAGGCCTCGTACTTCTGTGGTGTGGAGATTTTTTAATGTTTGTGCGGATGACAAACTGAGCGCGGTTTGCACACTCTGCCACTTAAAACTGAGTAGTGGCTCTGAGAATAGCAATATGACCACCTTAGGCATGCGGCGTCACTTGGAAGTCAAGCACTGGGCTGAGTGGGAGAGAGCAAACGCAATACAACCTGCGCCCGGTCTTCCTGCCACTGCGGTCCAGACCTCCAGCCAGGACACCTCCACATCTGCCTCTGCCTCGACTACTTTGGGGCCTTCTCCTGCTGCCTCCCCTTCCCCCGCATCTTCGCCTGCACCTTCACACTCCTCGTCCCATCAACTGTCCATCTCGCAGGCGTTCGACCGCAGGCGGAAGTACGCCTCGAGTCACCCCCAAGCCCAAGCCTTAAACTGCCACATCTCCAAACTGCTGGCCCTGGAGATGTTGCCGTTTAGGCTTGTGGAGACGCAGGCCTTCCGCGACCTGATGGCGGCTGCCGCACCTCACTATTCCGTCCCCAGCCGCCACTACTTTTCCCGGAGTGCCGTCCCCGCCCTGCACCAGCACGTGTCGCGTAACATCAGGCGGGCCCTGAGGTACGCAGTCAGCGCAAAGGTCCACTTGACCACCGACTCGTGGACAAGCGCTTGCGGCCAGGGACGATACATCTCTTTGACGGCACACTGGGTGAATGTTGTGGAAGCGGGGACGGGGTCGCAAAGAGAGACGGCCTACCTACCACCCCGCCCAAGATTGCCAGCATGGGTTCTGATAAACCCCCCTCCTCTTCCTCCTCCTCCTCCTCCTCTGTCTTAACATCGCCCTCAGCCGCTAGCTGGAAGCGTTGCAGCACTGGCGCGGGGAGACGTCAGCAGGCGGTGCTTAAGCTCATCAGCTTGGGCGACAGGAAGCACAGCGCCCCAGAGGTGAGGGACGCCATATTGCAGCAGACGGAGATGTGGCTGTCGCCGCTGCAGCTAGGACCAGGCATGGTCGTGTGCGATAACGGCCGTAACCTGGTGGCGGCTCTGGAGCTTGCCGAACTCAATCACGTACCATGCCTGGCCCACGTTTTTAATCTGGTAGTCCAAAAATTTCTAAAGACTTACCCCAACCTGGCAGAGCTACTGGTGAAAGTGCGGCGCTTGTGCGCTTACTTTCGGAAGTCAACTGTAGCTGCTGCTAGCTTAAAAAAACTCCAGCAACGCCTCCATTTGCCTGAACATCGGCTGTTGTGCGACCTGCCGACTCGCTGGAATTCCACCTATTCCATGTTGGCCAGGGTGTGTGAGCAGCAGAGAGCATTGATGGAGTACCAGATTATGAATCCACGCGTGCCTCCAACTCAGCTCCCTCAGTTTGCCAACCACAAGTGGCCATGGATGGCAGACATATGCGATGTACTGCGTATCTTTGAGGAGTCCACCAAGAAGGTCAGCAGCGAGGATGCTATAGTGAGCGTAACCATCCCGCTCCTATGCGTCCTTAAAGAATCGCTCATTGCAATAAGGGAGAACGCATTGCACGCAGAGGAGACGGGGGTAGGAGGAGACGCAACGGAGCTACACAGTCAGACCACACTTTTGTCTGCTTCTCGGTGGCAGTTGCAGGAGGAGGAGGAGGATGAGGAGGAGGAGGACGACGTGGAGGTGGCTGTGGAAGAGGAGGAGGATGCTGGCGGCGAGGGTAGCAGTCAGGCTGTGTGCGTCCCATTGGTTCAGCGCGGATGGGGCGGAGAGGAGGCGGAAGAGGAAGAGGAGGAAATGGCAAGTGATCCTTCTGGTGGGGGCAGTGACGTCATGCCTATTCAGTGTCTGGCACACATGGCTGACTTCATGCTGGGCTGCTTTTCCCGGGACACACGTGTTGTCCGGATAGTGGAGAACAAACTGTACTGGGTCTTCGCACTCCTGGACCCCCGGTATAAAGATAACGTCTCCTCTTTTATTCCGGTAGAGGAGAGGACGAATCGATTGCTGGAATACCAGAGGGAACTCGTGCAGAACATGATGGAGATTTTCCCACCCACCATCGCTGGCGGCAGAGAGGAGAGGGTCTCCCAGAGTCCCTCAACATCGATCAGGCCCACAGCCACCAGGGGAACACTCTCCAAGGTGTGGGACACGTTCATGGCACCCCCTCGTGCAACTTCCATCACTGCGGGGCCCGCTATCAGCAGGAGGGACAAGTATCGGCGGATGTTGCGGGAGTACCTGGCAGACCGTACCCCTGTCCTCCCCGATCCCTCGGCGTCCTACACTTACTGGGTCTCCAAGTTGGACACGTGGCTGGAACTGTCCCTGTACGCCTTGGAGGTGCTTGCCTGCCCTGCCGCCAGCGTGCTATCAGAAAGGGTGTTCAGCGCAGCCGGGGGCATTATAACCGATAAGCGCAGCCGCCTGTCAACCGACAGTGCCAACAGGCTGACGCTAATCAAAATGAACAGCAAGTGGATTGACCCGGACTTTGCTTCTCCAACAGTGGAAAGCAGCCAAAAGTGAAGTGCCATCTGTATGAAGTGCCATTTCCTCCTCCACCTCCTCCTCCTTAACCGCCGTAGAATTGCTCCGTAAAAAAAAAAAAAATATTTATGGCTCACCTTATGGGCCTACAAGCAATTTTTATCATGGCTCACCTCTTGGGCCTACAAGCAATTTTTATCATGGCTCACCTTTTGGGCCTACAAGCAATTTTTATCATGGCTCACCTCTTGGGCCTACAAGCAATTTTTATCATGGCTCACCTCTTGGGCCTACAAGCAATTTTTAAGAGGTCTCACCTCTTGGGCCTACAAACAATTTTTATTATGGCTCACCTCTTGGGCCTTAATACAATTTTTAAGAGGTCTCACCTCTTTGGCCTCCACTTAATTTTTTCGAGGGCTCACCTCTTGGGCCTCCATATAATTTTTTCGAGGGCTCACCTCAAGCTAACTTTGCGCACTCATTAAAATATTTTCACAACAAGGACCTAAGAGCCCTCGATGGGAGAGCTTTGTGTGGGGGCCTGTTATAGGGAAGAGATGCGGCCCTGCGGGCTCTAGCCTGCCTTCTCCACGAGCCTCTGGCCAGCCCACGGCCTCTTCCTGCCTTTTGCGGTCCTACGCATCCCTCAACATCCCCACTGCTTTACCTGCTAGACATGACACCTGGCCAGGTCGGGTCACTGACTTCGTCATACTCAACCACCTCCTCTTACACTGCCTCACTTTGCTCCAACAGCCTCCCTTGCTGGCAACTGTGTCTCATCATCGTCCCTAATCATTTTACACTTTAGTGCCCGTTCCACAACACCATCAGCTAGAGATGGAGCTTGCTCCAGTGTTTGGGCATCAGAACAAACAAAATCCTCAGATAGCTCTTGCGATTCTTGCATGGGTGGGAACACTGGGTTGATAACATTGGGCAGGGTGGGAGGAAGGAGGGTCAGAGTGAGGTCCCTGCAGTTTCTGCAGGCTATCGACGAGACTGGACTTTGTGGACTTGACTGGGTGGTGGACAGATTTAACAAATCTAGAAGGAGAAGGAGGGGTTTGCCGAGCTGTCTGTAAGGGTCGCGGAAATCCAGACAGAACCAAGGCCCAAAACTTGGGTGGGGGTAGCAGGTTTGCCCGTACCCGCCTCCACAACATTCACCCAGTGTGCTGTCAGGGAGATGTAGCATCCCCGGCCTCAAACCAAAGTGTTGGTGGTCAAATGGCCTTTTGCAGTAACCGTGTTACTCGGGCGTGGATGATGTTTTGGGACATGTGCCTGGGCAAGGCAGGGATGGCACAGAGGGAAAATAGTGATGGCTTGATTGCTTTCCCCCTTGCCTATGCCATCTGTGGTTGTCATAGGCAACGTGATTTTAAGGGGTGCAGAATTTTATCTTCTTTTTTTGTCTAGTTTGGCTTGGGGTCCATGGCAATGTAGAGGAAAGAAGGTTTCCTTGTATGGTCTCACTTTACAGAGAGGTTATATTGTCTTTGGAGTGTATTGTTGAGAGGCTGTGATAGTGGCGTAATAGTGCGACTTGGGCCCGTTATATGCACCCAGACATGCTTCCCCTGCTGTCCCAGTTGCATTCCAGCAGTGTTGGCATCCTTTTCTGAGGTTTCAGGGTGGACTTGGTGACCTCCAAGTGGTCGAATTGAGATTTCCAAGTGGCGAGCATTTTTTTCCCATAGACTTTAATGGGATTCGATATTCGGTCGAATAGTCGAATATCGCGGTCTATTCGAATCGAATTTCGAACTTTCGAATATTTCACTACTCGCTCATCTCTAATAATAACGTATATTTTGTACGCAAATACAACAAATCTAATCGTCGAACAAACAAATCTTAGGAAAAGTTCGGCGAATAATTTTTTTAGTAATTCGCTCATCTCTAGATTGCATGGATGACATGGATTTAAATGCCATGGTCTACAACAACTATGGCATATGTGGTTTAATAGAGACACTGTCATTCCCATCAGCACCCCTACAATGAGGCTGCAGAGGGCTAATGTGTTGTCATAGCAGCAGGAGGTCTAACAAAAGCTTGCCATGTTGACAATCTTTACATGCCCATTAGATCCTGCCAGAAGAAAAAAAAAATTGTGTTCTCAAGTCCAAAAGTGTTTAAGCATTTAAGTGTTTAAGAATATTAGAAATGCTCTCAGAGTTCCATGACCTGTATAAATGCACTCACCCAAGGCTTTATTCTTTTATATGTTTGTAAGAAAGATGCTCTCCTTTAAAACATGAGTAGTGCTGCCACTCTGATGCAATGGAGGAAGTGTTACCTTCCCTCCAATACAAGAGCAGTGACATGGCTAGTGATTCATATGTAGAATAGGGCTCCTCTACTGTTTAGAGATTGACAAAGTAATAAAGTGCTGGCCCATTTGTAAGGCAAAGGGGATAGGGTGATATGATAATCTATGTCATCTGCTTGATGGAAAGTAGGAGAAGCTGTATGTGCAAGTTAAGCATACATCATCCATCCTCTTCCTGGGACTGAACAATGGAGGAAAGCACCAGCAGGGTATACTGTATACTGCCTATCTGGGCTGTGCTGACATCTTGGGCTGGAGACAGGGAAGTGGTTCTCACCAAATTTGAGATGAATTAAGGATGACTACATATGCCAGAGGTGGTCTACAGAACACTGGAAGAGAGGGAGATTCACTCCCAACAACCCTGTCATAGAGGTCCGCTGCAGTGGTTGTGCAGCCTGTGATGTGAATTGGCTGCTGGAGAGCTAAATCTACAAGAGGAGAGGCACGCTCCTCCCAAAAGAAGATGAGACTCTTGCATTGACTACCAGTGACTGATGAGCTAATGTTCAACTCTCTCAACACCAAACACCAAAGTGTGAAGTGAGAGACACTAGGTCCATGGGAAGAAGAGGCAGAAGAAGCCTGCCACTGGGTCAAAAAGGAGTATACGTCCTGGCCTGCGTGCCAGCTTCTATGAGCCATTTGACTTGGAGGGGCAGGAAGAGTATGGTGATTGCACATGGGAACCAAGGATATACCTTTATGCTTTATGCTTTAAACCTCACTGAACAAATTCGGAATTCTTTATTTGAATAGGCTCCATGTAATAAAGATACATGAGGAAATGTATAAAGACTGGAAAAAGAAAGCAAGGTAAGTGGACCAGAGTTCTGGTATAATGTGCATCAGTTTTCTGGCAGACATATTGTTAAATGCCCACACCCTCCTGCCCACTCACTGTCCACTTTTTAAAAGAGTGGAAAGGGTGCCAGAAAATGTCAAAAAGTCACAGTATGGTACAAAGGCACTTGCACCAACGTTTGCCACTTTTGTACATCACAAAACTGGTGTAAATGTTTGATTCATTCTTCTTGCAATATTTAGAGCCTTGGACAGGGGACAACTTTCTAAGATACATTTTTAGTTCTGTGTACTGATAGTGGTGCTTGTTGAGACAGGGACTAAAGCAGATGGGTTTATATAAGGGCATGTTCAAGACATCATATCTCACTGTGAGAAGAAGCACCTACTCTATAATCTTGGGGGAACAGATGATACAGGGACATGCAGCTATCTCCTACAATCACTCTTGTGGCAAGTCTGAATCTGAAGATTCAGTTCCTCACAAAGTATTTGCTGTAAAGAGTTTTTGAGAAACCTGTAAATGAAGGTAAGTATATGGACATAACATGAAAATTCACCTTTTTCCATTAATTTAAGGCGCCTTTGTTTCCCCAAAATTACAATTAACCTGGGGTAAAAAAATAGTAGCTATGTAGTGCAAATACAGAACATAATCAAACTCTTTCACCTTTTTAATGCCCACTGTAAACATAGCAGCTCATTTAGTCCATCTAAACCCTGAAGACTTTTCTATGCTGTCTTTTTGCATTTTTTAGGAGACCAAACATTTTTTTTTACATATTCAAACATTTTATCATTTTCTTTTACAAAAAAATAAAATAAATAAAAATATATACAGTACATACATAGCATGAGCCTAGACACTGAGGATTGCACAGGTAAAAAAAAATCCCATATAATAAAGGGTATAATATCGAAAGAGGAACACATTGAGTAAGGAAGATGTCCAACAAAAACCTATAGAAAGTTGGCAACTGCAGTATTTGTAGGAATTGTTGCACCTGTAGAAAAAAAAAAAAAAAAAAAAAACAGGACAAGAGAGGAGGACTTTCCAAATAACCCACAGGACTGCAAAACAATAACCTCAGGGCCTCAAAACAATTATGTAGTCAAAAAGAGAAAACTGATTGATAGGTGAGAGCTATATTTAAACTGGATTATTTCTGAAGGGAAAGGTGAGCAAATATTGTATGGTACATATCCCAGTGAAACTATATATTGTTTTATCAATAAAAAGTAGTGCTGACTTGGGAGAGCTGGAAAGAGTTACTCTTGTCGCCCCCAATATGATCTTAGTAACAGTGTCCCAAAAGTGACAGCATAAAGAACAACTCCACAACACATGGGATAAAATTTTCTTAGAGATACTACATGAAGCTCACATCAGATGGATACTATTTGTGGAGGAGGGTGGGAAATTGATACCAATGGCACAGCATCTTATAACTTTTTTCATGTGTTTTCGTTGATTTGATTGCATTATGAGAAAATGTAAGCCCTTGGACCACTGGGTTTGAGAAAGATTTCCCCAGTTTGAGTTCCTACCTAAAACAAGGAGAAGGTTGGTCTATACATTGTGAAGAAGTTTATATATATATATAGCTAAAATGTCATGACGTGTGTCAGTGATATATTTGTCCAAAAGGCATCAGCAAACATAACAAATTAGTCTGCCATTTAACAGAAGTATGGGAATGTTGTAGCTAAGTGCATTCAAAGTAACTACTAGCTGTGGGAGTTTTATCAGGCAGTAATGAGGCTAGAGATTTCAATGGCCCACTGGATAATACATGGTAGAAAAGAATAGGATGTAATTTTGAACCATCAAGTAAGGAGGTACTAGCAAATGCCAGAGGGAATAAACCATTGCAATTGACAAGAAATAATGAACCATTAGGATCAATCACAGAACCCTATGTCCTAGATGTGTATAGTACTGACACAGTTTGCAAATGCTGAACAACAATCAAGAGACAACATGCACTGAGAGATCCATACCCAGGGAAATATGGTAAAGGCTTGACGGCACATGTCATATGCAATGTGTACCCACAACATAGACCCACTACAATGGAGTAGATCAAGCAGCTGAATGTGTGTCATGGAAGGATAATACGTACAGTCTATGGGGTCAACTCCGCCCATGTCTATATGTGAAAACCTCACAATGAATCCTAGGATTCCCTGGAGACCAAATAAAATAACTAAGCCATCACTGAATCCAGGTCCAAAAACATCATTGAACACGGACAGGAATGGTCTGGAGAAGGTGCAGCAACATTGTCAACAGGGTGTTTTGAACAACACGGTGTTTTGGGATAAAAGAAAATTATCCCGTGGTTCTTGGACCACTGATCCTAGTGAAAATGTATTTAAAGAGTGGACTGTAATTAACATCTAACTGGGCGACCTTTAATGACATTTTAATGGGAGAGAAACATTGAGGGCTTAATATGGGTGTGTGAATTTTAAAATTACACTGAATACCAAAGAAGAAATCTCTGGCAAATAAATGGAAAATAAATGTGGGGATTGGTAACAAATAGAGATGAGCGAGTAGTGTTCGATCGAGCTGGTATTCGATCGAATACTACGCTATTCGGCATACTCGATTTCAATCGAGTATAACGGCGATGGCGCACTTAGAATTCGTTTCCCCTCCAACCTTCCCTGGCGCTCTTTTTCCACCAATCACCATGCAGGGGGGGTATGACAGGCCCGCGGAGCACGCTGGCAGCGCGAAATCGGCGTCTACATGGATTGGCTGGAAAAACCATGTGACCTCGAATATTAAAAACTCAGCTCTTCCTGCTCGTACGCATATGCTGCGTGAACTTAGTCAGGGACAGAGGCTGGAGAAGGGAGAGACAGGTTTTAGCTGTTGGACAGGCAGGAGCGTGATTAAAAGCCCTTATCAGGGCTACTATAGTGCAGTACAGTGATAGCTTTACTACAATATACACTTTACAGAGAACGGCTGCTGTATTCAGGGATAGCTGCTGGAGTAGGGACAGAGAGAGGCATTAGTGTATTAGGTGCTCTGCTACATACCAAACTATATTTGGCACTACTGTTCTGCGTTCTTTTTGGCTGCAAAACCCTGTTATATACCTAGTGTGTATATGCACCATCTGATCTTCTATCAGTATACGGCTGTGTACTTTTTTTTTTTTAAAATACAGTTTATTTGGCTCTAGTGTTCTGGGTTCTGGGTGCCTGCAATACCCTTTTTGTATACCAGGTGTAAATACCCACCGTCTGAACAGTTAGTACACGGCTGTGTACCTTGAAATATAAAATATATAGGCCTTTTCATTGGCAACTGTACTGTGCGTTCTCTTGCAAAATAATTTCACATACCTGGTGTTAATACACACCGTCTGAACAGTTAGTACACGGCTGTGTACCTTGAAAATAAAATATATAGGCCTTTCATTGGCAACTGTACTGTGCGTTCTCTTGCAAAATAATTCACATACCTGGTGTTAATACACACCGTCTGAACAGTTAGTACACGGCTGTGTACCTTGAAATATAAAATATATAGGCCTTTTATTGGCTACTGTACTGTGCGTTCTCTTGCAAAATAATTGTATATACCTGGTGTTAATACACACCGTCCTGAAACAGTTAGTACACGGCTGTGTACCTTGAAATATAAAATATATAGGCCTTTTCATTGGCAACTGTACTGTGCGTTCTCTTGCAAAATAATTTCACATACCTGGTGTTAATACACACCGTCTGAACAGTTAGTACATCGGCTGTGTTACCTTGAAATATAAAATATATAGGCCTTTTCATTGGCAACTGTACTGTGCGTTCTCTTGCAAAATAATTGTATATACCTGGTGTTAATACACACCGTCTGAACAGTTAGTACACGGCTGTGAACCTTGAAATATAAAATATATAGGCCTTTTCATTGGCAACTGTACTGTGCGTTCTCTTGCAAAATAATTTCACATACCTGGTGTTAATACACACCGTCTGAAACAGTTAGTACACGGCTGTGTACCTTGAAATATAAAATATATAGGCTTTCATTGGCAACTGTACTGTGCGTTCTCTTGCAAAATAATTTCACATACCTGGTGTTAATACACACCGTCTGAACAGTTAGTACACGGCTGTGTAACCTTGAAATATAAAATATATAGGCCTTTTCATTGGCAACTGTACTGTGCGTTCTCTTGCAAATAATTTCACATACCTGGTGTTAATACACACCGTCTGAACAGTTAGTACACGGCTGTGTACCTTAAATATAAAATATATAGGCCTTTTCATTGGCAACTGTATTGTGCGTTCTCTTGCAAAATAATTGTATATACCTGGTGTTAATACACACCGTCTGAACAGGTTTTAGTACACGGCTGTGTACCTTGAAATATAAAATGTAGGCCTTTTCATTGGCAACTGTACTGTGCGTTCTCTTGCAAAATAATTTCAACATCCTGGTGTTAATACACACCGTCTGAACAGTTAGTACACGGCGTGTACCTTGAAATATAAAATATATAGGCCTTTTCATTGGCAACTGTACTGTGCGTTCTCTGCAAAATAATTGTATATACCTGGTGTTAATACACACCGTCTGAACAGTTAGTACACGGCCGTGTACCTTGAAATATAAAATATATAGGGCCTTTTAATTGGCAACTGTACTGTGCGTTCTCTTGCAAAACAATTTCACATACCTGGTTAATACACACCGTCTGAACAGTTAGTACACGGCTGTGTACCTTGAAATATAAAATATATAGGCCTTTTCATTGGCAACTGTATCTGTGCGTTCTCTTGCAAAATAATTGTATATACCTGGTGTTAATACACACCGTCTGAACAGTTAGTACACGGCTGTGTACCTTGAAATATAAAATATATAGGCCTTTTCATTGGCAACTGTATTGTGCGTTCTCTTGCAAAATAATTGTATATACCTGGTGTTAATACACACCGTCTGAACAGTTAGTACACGGCTGTGTACCTTGAAATATAAAATATATAGGCCTTTTCATTGGCAACTGTACTGTGCGTTCTCTTGCAAAATAATTTATATACCTGGTGTTAATACACACCGTCTGAACAGTTAGTACACGGCTGTGTACCTTGAAATATAAAATATATAGGCCTTTTCATTGGCAACTGTACTGTGCGTTCTCTTGCAAAATAATTTCAACATATCTGGTGTTAATACACACCGTCTGAACAGTTAGTACAACGGCTGTGTACCTTGAAAATATAAAATATATAGGCCTTTTCATTGGCAACTGTACTGTGCGTTCTCTTGCAAAATAATTTCACATACCTGGTGTTAATACACACCGTCTGAACAGTTAGTACACGGCTGTGTACCTTGAAATATAAAATATATAGGCCTTTTCATTGGCAACTGTACTGTGCGTTCTCTTGCAAAATAATTGTATATACCTGGTGTTAATACACACCGTCTGAACAGTTAGTACACAGCTGTGTACCTTGAAATATAAAATATATAGGCTTTTCATTGGCAACTGTACTGTGCGTTCTCTTGCAAAATAATTTCACATACCTGGGGTTAATACACACCGTCTGAACAGTTAGTACATGGCTGTGTACCTTGAAATATAAAATATATAGGCCTTTTCATTGGCAACTGTACTGTGCGTTCTCTTGCAAAATAATTGTATATACCTGGTGTTAATACACACCGTCTGAACAGTTAGTACACGGCTGTGTACCTTGAAATATAAAATATATAGGCTTTTCATTGGCAACTGTACTGTGCGTTCTCTTGCAAAATAATTTCACATACCTGGTGTTAATACACACCGTCTGAACAGTTAGTACACGGCTGTGTACCTTGAAATATAAAATATATAGGCCTTTTCATTGGCAACTATACTGTGCGTTCTCTTGCAAAATAATTGTGTATACCTGGTGTTAATTAATACACACCGTCTGAACAGTTAGTACACGGCTGTGCACCTTGAAATATAAAATATATAGGCCTTTTCATTGGCAACTGTACTGTGCGTTCTCTTGCAAAATAATTTCACATACCTGGTGTTAATACACACCGTCTGAACAGTTAGTACACGGCTGTGTACCTTGAAATATAAAATATATAGGCCTTTTCATTGACAACTGTACTGTGCGTTCTCTTGCAAAATAATTGTATATACCTGGTGTTAATACACACCGTCTGAACAGTTAGTACACGGCTGTGTACCTTGAAATATAAAATATATAGGCCTTTTCATTGGCAACTGTACTGTGCGTTCTCTTGCAAAATAATTTCACATACCTGGTGTTAATACACACCGTCTGAACAGTTAGTACACGGCTGTGTACCTTGAAATATAAAATATATAGGCCTTTTATTGGCAACTGTACTGTGCGTTCTCTTGCAAAATAATTGTATATACCTGGTGTTAATACACACTGTCTGAACAGTTAGTACACGGCTGTGTACCTTGAAATATAAAATATATAGGCCTTTTCATTGGCAACTGTACTGTGCGTTCTCTTGCAAAATAATTGTATATACCTGGTGTTAATACACACCGTCTGATCTGTTAGTACACGGCTGTGAAGGCAAAATATTGTAACCAAAAAAAAAAAAATGCGGAGGGGGGCTAGCGGAATAGAACGTGGACGAGGACGGGGGCGCGGAAATGCGGTTGGGGGCCTTGTTGAAGCCAGTGGGGATACAATGCGTGCTGGTGAGGGGCAGCCAGGATCCCACTCATCCAGAATCCCTGCCTTTGTGGGACAGTTAAGCAGGGGGCAGGTTATACCGCTGTTGAGGCCTGAGCAGGTTGAACAGGTGGTGCAATGGATAGCCGATAGCACTTCCACACAGTTGTCCACCAGCCAGTCATCCACACAGTCTCACTCTGACCCTCCTTCCTCCACACCTGGCCAACAGAGTCATCCCACCATTGACCCCTCCCAGGAGCTCTTTTCGGGTCCTTTTTCAGATGTGCCGGAAGAATCCCAGGAGCTAGCAGAGGAATTTGTTTGTAGTGATGCCCAAACACTTGAGTGTTCGCCATGTCCTGCTGATGTGGACCCTGAACCAGCATCTGTTATCATGAGCGATGATGATGATGAGACGCAGTTGCCATCAAGGGAGGCTGTTGGAATGTCCAGTGGGCAGGAGGAGGAGCAGAGTGAGGAAGAGGAGGTGGTGGATGACGAAATAACCGACCCCACTTGGCCAGGGGTGATGTCCAGCGGGGAAAGCAGTGGAGAGGTGGTGGTCTGCGCAGCACCGAAAAAGGCAGCAAGAGGCCGAGGGATGTCCACAGGCAGAGGGATGTCCACTGGCAGAGGACAGTCCAGACAGAGAAGTGAGGCCACAGCCAGCAGGGCCGAAGCTGTTCCCGGCAGCGGGCAGTCGCGCGAAGCTCCCCCATCGAGGCCTCGTACTTCTGTGGTGTGGAGATTTTTTAATGTTTGTGCAGATGACAAACTGAGCACGGTTTGCACACTCTGCCACTCAAAACTGAGTAGGGGCTCTGAGAAGAGCAATCTGACCACCTCAGGCATGCGGCGTCACTTGGAAGTCAAGCACTGGGCTGAGTGGGAGAGAGCAAACGCAATACAACCTGCGCCTGGTCTTGCTGCCACTGCCTCTTCCCCTTTGTTGTGTGCTGCTACTGCGGTCCAGACCTCCAGCCAGGACACCTCCACATCTGCCTCTGCCTTGGCTACTTTGGGGCCTTCTCCTTCAGCCTCCCCTTCCCCCGCCTCTTCGCCTGCACCTTCACACTCCTCGTCCCAACAACTGTCCATCTCAGAGGCGTTCGACCGCAGGCGGAAGTACGCCTCGAGTCACCCCCAAGCCCAAGCCTTAAACTGCCACATCTCCAAACTGCTGGCCCTGGAGATGTTGCCGTTTAGGCTTGTGGAGACGCAGGCCTTCCGCGACCTGATCGCGGCTGCCGCACCTCGCTATTCCGTCCCCAGCCGCCACTACTTTTCCCGGAGTGCCGTCCCCGCCCTGCACCAGCACATGTCGCGTAACATCAGGCGGGCCCTGAGGTACGCAGTCAGCGCAAAGGTCCACTTGACCACCGACTCGTGGACAAGCGCTTGCGGCCAGGGACGATACATCTCTTTGACGGCACACTGGGTGAATGTAGTGGAAGAGGGGACGGGGTCGCAAACAGAGACGGCCTACCTACCACCCCCGCCCAAGATTGCCAGCATGGGTTCTGATAAACCCCCCTCCTCCTCCTCTGCCTTAACATCGCCCTCAGCCGCTAGCTGGAAGCGTTGCAGCACTGGCGCGGGGAGACGTCAGCAGGCGGTGCTTAAGCTCATGAGCTTGGGCGACAGGAAGCACAGCGCCCCAGAGGTGAGGGACGCCATATTGCAGCAGACGGAGATGTGGCTGTCGCCGCTGCAGCTAGAACCAGGCATGGTCGTGTGCGATAACGGCCGTAACCTGGTGGCGGCTCTGGAGCTTGCCGAACTCAATCACGTAAAATGCCTGGCCCACTGGTATCTGGTAGTCCAAAAATTTCTAAAGACTTACCCCAACCTGGCAGAGCTACTGGTGAAAGTGCGGCGCTTGTGCGCTCACTTTCGGAAGTCAACTGTAGCTGCTGCTAGCTTAAAAAAACTCCAGCAACGCCTCCATTTGCCTGAACATCGGCTGTTGTGCGACCTGCCGACTCGCTGGAATTCCACCTATTCCATGTTGGCCAGGGTGTGTGAGCAGCAGAGAGCATTGATGGAGTACCAGATTATGAATCCACGCGTGCCTCCAACTCAGCTCCCTCAGTTTGCCAACCACGAGTGGCCATGGATGGCAGACATATGCGATGTACTGCGTATCTTTGAGGAGTCCACCAAGAAGGTCAGCAGCGAGGACGCTATAGTGAGCGTAACCATCCCGCTCCTATGCGTCCTTAAAGAATCGCTCATCGCAATAAGGGATAACGCATTGCACGCAGAGGAGACGGGGGTAGGAGGAGACGCAACGGAGCTACACAGTCAGACAACACTTTTGTCTGCTTCACGGTGGCAGTTGCAGGAGGAGGAGGAGGATGAGGAGGAGGAGGACGACGTGGAGGTGGCTGTGGAAGAGGAGGAGGATGCTGGCGGCGAGGGTAGCAGTCAGGCTGTGTGCGTCCCATTGGTTCAGCGCGGATGGGGCGGAGAGGAGGCGGAAGAGGAAGAGGAGGAAATGGCAAGTGATCCTTCTGGTGGGGGCAGTGAGGTCATGCCTATTCAGAGTCTGGCACACATGGCTGACTTTATGCTGGGCTGCTTTTCCCGGGACACACGTGTTGTCCGGATAGTGGAGAACAAACTGTACTGGGTCTTCGCAATCCTGGACCCCCGGTATAAAGATAACGTTCCTCTTTTATTCCGGTAGAGGAGAGGACGAATCGATTGCTGGAATACCAGAGGGAACTCGTGCAGAACATGATGGAGATTTTCCCACCCACCATCGCTGGCGGCAGAGAGGAGAGGGTCTCCCAGAGTCTCTCAACATCGATCAGGCCCATAGCCACCAGGGGAACACTCTCCAAGGTGTGGGACACGTTCATGGCACCCCCTCGTGCAACTTCCATCACTGCGGGGGCCCGCTATCAGCAGGAGGGACAAGTATCGGCGGATGTTGCGGGAGTACCTGGCAGACCGTACCCCTGTCCTCCCCGATCCCTCGGCGTCCTACACTTACTGGGTCTCCAAGTTGGACACGTGGCTGGAACTGTCCCTGTACGCCTTGGAGGTGCTTGCCTGCCCTGCCGCCAGCGTGCTATCAGAAAGGGTGTTCAGCGCAGCCGGGGGCATTATAACCGATAAGCGCAGCCGCCTGTCAACCGACAGTGCCGACAGGCTGACGCTAATCAAAATGAACAGCAAGTGGATTGACCCGGACTTTGCTTCTCCAACAGTGGAAAGCAGCCAAAAGTGAAGTGCCATCTGTATGAAGTGCCATTTCCTCCTCCACCTCCTCCTCCTCCTCCTTATCCGCCGTAGAATTGCTCCGTAAATAAAAAAATTTATATATTTATAGCTCACCTCTTGGGCCTCCACAAAATTTTTAAGAGGTCTCACCTCTTGGGCCGCCACATAATTTTTAAGAGGTCTCACCTCTTGGGCCTCCACATAATTTTATCGAGGTGTCACCTCTTGGGCCTCCACATAATTTTTAAGAGGTCTCACCTCTTTGGCCTCCACATAATTTTTAAGAGGTCTCACCTCTTGGGCCTCCACAAAATTTTTAAGAGGTCTCACCTCTTGGGCCGCCACATAATTTTTAAGAGGTCTCACCTCTTGGACCTCCACAAATTTTCAGTCTCACCTCTTGGGCCTCCACATAATTTTATCGAGGTCTCACCTCTTGGGCCTCCACATAATTTTATCGAGGTCTCACCTCTTGGGCCTCCACATAATTTTTAAGAGGTCTCACCTCTTGGGCCTCCACATAATTTTTAAGAGGTCTCACCTCTTGGGCCTCCACATAATTTTTAAGAGGTCTCACCTCTTGGGCCTCCACATAATTTTTAAAGAGGTCTCACCTCTTGGGCCTCCACATAATTTTTAAGAGGTATCACCTCTTGGGCCTCCACATAATTTTTAAGAGGTCTCACCTCTTGGGTCTCCACATAATTTTTAAGAGGTCTCACCTCTTGGGCCTCCACATAATTTTTAAGAGGTATCACCTCTTGGGCCTCCACATAATTTTTAAGAGGTTTCACCTCTTTAGCCTCCACACAATTTTTAAGACGTCTCACCTCTTGGGCCTACAAACAATTTTTATTATGGCTCATCTCTTGGGCCTTAATACAATTTTTAAGAGGTCTCACCTCTTGGGCCTCCATATAATTTTTTCGAGGGCTCACCTCAAGCTAACTTTGCGCACTCATTAAAATATTTTCACAACAAGGACCTAAGAGCCCTCGATGGGAGAGCTTTGTGTGGGGGCCTGTTATAGGGAAGAGATGCGGCCCTGCGGGCTCTAGCCTGCCTTTCCCATGAGCCTCTGGCCAGCCCACGGCCTCTTCCTGCCTTTTGCGGTCCTACGCATCCCTCAACATCCCCACTGCTTTACCTGCTAGACATGACACTGGGCCAGGTCGGGTCACTGACATCTCAAGCGCCAACAATTTGGGCATTTTAAGGCTTCTGCATGTGTTTGAGTTGTTTTTACATTTTAAAGAAGACTTGTCTGACCACATCTCACACACACACACAATGACAATTAGGGGTGGGGTCTATTTGCTTTCCCCTTTGCCTATGCCATCTGTGGTTGTCATAGGCAACGTGATTTTAAGGGGTGCAGAATTTTATCTTCTTTTTTGTCTAGTTTGGCTTGGGGTCCATGGCAATGTAGAGGAAAGAAGGTTTCCTTGTATGGTCTCACTTTACAGAGAGGTTACATTGTCTTTGGAGTGTATTGTTGAGAGGCTGTGATAGTGGCGTAATAGTGCGACTTGGGCGCGTTATATGCACCCAGACATGCTTCCCCTGCTGTCCCAGTTGCATTCCAGCAGTGTTGGCATCCTTTTCTGAGGTTTCAGGGTGGACTTGGTGACCTCCAAGTGGTTGAATTGAGATTTCCAAGTGGCGAGCATTTTTTTCCAATAGACTTTAATGGGATTCGATATTCGGTCGAATAGTCGAATTTCGCGGTCTATTCGAATCGAATTTCGAACTTTCGAATATTTCACTACTCGCTCATCTCTAGTAACAAACAAAAAAGATCATCTACAAATACAGAACACTTACATTCTCACTAATCTATAGTTATTCCCTAGTTATCCTGGTTAACCAGGATGGCAGCCATAAGATGCTCCATGATCAAGATGCAAAAGATAGAGCAGTGGGGTCAACGCTGATGTGTACCATTATGTATGGCAAACAGAGCCAAAATAAAACTATTAATTTTTAGCCTAGCAGAGGTAGAGTTTTAAGCTAACTTCATTTATCAGGAAAATCTATGACTCAAACCAATTTGTGAAACAGCGTGGTGTAAGCTTGAGAGATCCTATCAAAGGCTTTTTTATAATCTATAAAGAGAATCATAAAGGACAATGTTTTGAGGGTATTGTTTCAGGCCTCATACATATGAAACCTGCTCATATCACTGCTAGGCCTGGCCCTGGGCATGTGCTATACAATATTATCTTCCTCATGCTCATTAGCATATTGCTTCAAAGTTTTTTCAGCATCACAGCTGCAGACAAGGAAAACAGGGACCGTTTGTGAACTGTGTATATAAACTACAATGATTGGAGCTGTTGAGGAAATTAAATGACATACTCTCTTTAAGATAAGTTGATTGTACATGGACTTTGAACAGATCATATCATGTAGTGTAGGCTGACATGATCCATCCCAGGATATATAAAACATCCAGGGTGGCAGCACGACAGTCTGCAAGGGCTTTGTCGAACAAAGACTGTCTTGTGGATTGGAGAAAGTCAATGGAGATCTGGAGGGATGAGATCCAGCTGAAAAGAAAGTTACCATAAAAAAAAGAAATAAAAAGAAAAGAAAGTTGTGATTTTAGTAGCCTGCCTACTAAATCACAGAAGGAAGCTCAATGTCTTGGAGAAATTGTAGAAAATGACTCTGAAACTGTTATGAGAGTATTTGAATGCCTACTATATTTGACCAAGGGCTGAAGGGAAAACACCAGAGGTAGGGAATCCCACAATCCCAAAGCACCTCTAACAATAGTATTAGGTTGTCCTATTCAGCCAATGCATAGTGTTTAAGATCTTGTAAGATATGAATCTGGGCTCCATTGTAAGAACGGGATAGCTGATGTTGGGCGTTTTGTAAAAATCTTTTTTTTTTAAATAGCATTTAAATGTTTCCACCAAATGATATCCTTAGGACTCCTACCCTTGGAATTTGAAAGGCAGAAGACCTTATAAACCCAATATATCTCAATGCGTGTACTCTGGGGACACCCCAAGAGGTTATTGAAGATAAAATGGTAATTGTGGAGAATACTGCAAGTCAGCAGTAATCCTCGGATAGGTAAATTATTGGTCTGGTTTCTGTTCTCGATGTCATTGAGATGTTGATAAAGTGTGAATATGACGTGAATGCACAGTGTCTTGTAAGGCTGTATCAGAAAGTGCTGAAGAAACACCACTTGAGACAACATTCATCCCAATTGTAATTCAAAAAGTTTCAAACAAGTGCTGTGCAACTTTTTCCCACCACTTTTCTGTAACAGGGAGATAATAAATCTCCCTCATACTGCACTGTATATTGTCATTATTGTTCAAAAAACAAAAGAGATGATCATTTGCTATGGTGACAAATCAAAGCCATCCACTACATTCACATGTATGAGTGCAAACTCTTGCATAGAATTCCCTGGGTGGTGGAATGCATTTTTTTTAATTAGGTAGACTTAGCTATATGTAAACCTGATTTTTTTGAGGTACAAGTTGTACTTTTTTTTGGTGTAATTTCCTGGTTGATAGACATTAGTGTTTGATGTACGGATATAACAGAGTTCTGTATATTAATTTTTATTTTAGGGAAACATGAAATCCCAATTTTTTGTAAATGATATAATATTGTAATGTTTTATTCTTCTCTGTGATAGTGATTATTTAAATGTTATATTTATTTACCAGTATATGCTAGCTTATTAGCCTTTAGAGTTACAGTTATTTTGGCATACTTCTGTAGTTAGCATTAAAGGATTAAACTAGGATTAAACTGGGATAACAGAGTTTTTCTGATCTATACCATTAGAGTTTGATTTGTTATAACACAACCGGTTTTCCACTCCTGACCAGCAAGCACATTGCTAGTGTCCCTGTGATCACCATGACAATAAGACATGCCACAGTGCAGGAAATGACTCCTTCTAATTATGAGAATTATTGTCATACTGCAACAATGAGCCAAAAGGGTGATGAGATGTACTTTGACCGAGACCGTCTTTGAGTTAACCAATTTTAGGCAGGAGCACACAGCTTTATAAATTATAATGCTGTGGGTCCATGACATAGGTTCAGCGTTAAGGACGGGAGATACCTCTGACACACAGAATGTATTTCTCACACTGAAAGTTTGTGTGAAATTGGCCAATGTGTTTCAGAGTTGGTGAATGGACACTGCTGTGGCTGTGAGAAACAATGAGCAATAACATTTTGCATGTGTTGACTCTGTTACCCTATTGCTGTATTAATCAGGGCAACTTCGGTGTCTTTGTTGTTACATATATACATAGTGATGAGAAAAACCAGGTTTAGAAACAAGAGTTAGAACCGAGTTCACTCATCTCACTAGTATGCAAACTCACTTTGAGGTACCTAGGTTGCTGTGTACATGTGTATTATCTTTA